>JAACJM010000163.1:0-193897 GCA_013368315.1 Tetrapyrgos nigripes | reverse complement strand
GAAGCTAGATCAGAGATATCTGATGGAATCAATCATAGGATCAAGAATGGAGAAATGCAGGAGAAAGATAGGAGCACATCAGCAAAATACCAGGTCCTTCTATAGCTTCTAGTAGCTAGACGTATAGAAGGAATAGACATATAGAAACTGTTTATGGCTAGAGTACATGACTATCAAATAGATGTCCTTCTATTCCAATAGACGCTATTCTATTTGTATCTACTGACTCGTCTATACATGTCTGTACAGATTCTATCAACAACTAAAAGATGTCGCTCACCAGCAAATCCAATAATGGGATCCAATCTGTCCACCACAACGAAGACCCATTCTGCATGCGACAGACAGTAGCTTTCCAATGAATCTGAAGAACGTGTTTGTTAGGAAGAGTCATAACAAGGAGTATGTGACTAAACGAACCATTATATGTGGGGTGCGCGCTATCACAACAATAACGACACTGACTACATACACACCATGCGTAGTGCTAAATTACCTGGATGTGAACAGAACCGCTTGGTCACCTGGCATGGCCAATAAGTCAGAAAAGGACTCACCAATTACTTCAATATTTCCCTACATATGCCACACTCTATTTGCGTGAACTGTTTCCTGCAATTGTCTGAGTATACTATATGAACGAAACAAAATAAACAACTCACCCAGGGCTATACTTCAATTCACCAATCCACCACCTTCAGGGCTATACTGTGTAAAAAATATTGAGAGTTTTATAACAAGCAGATGAAGCGAGCCTTTTGAAGACAGTGAGCATTGAGGTAGGGAATTACTTGCTAAACAAATGGGACAGAGTAGCACGTTGAAGCAGATTGCACAGTTTGTTGAAGTAGTTGAAGACTAGAAAGAACCTGTGTCGAACGGGGCGGGGAGCTGAAGATGTTGTGGTTTGTTGAAAAGTCAACCATGCGAACGTGACCAGTGTTCGTCCTAAAGGTGTAAGGCTTAATTAAGTTAAGGCCTTAATCCATTAAGAAATTAAGGCCTAACGCTTTTTCTGGACCTTAAAAATACTTAATTAAGCCTTAGAGTACCACGTGAAATGGCATCACTCAGCCGAGAAATTTTTTCATAGACTATCATCTATGGTGCTCGTACACTGCTACAATGCCTCGTCCCGAAAACCGACTCTGGGCCTATTTCTACAAAGGCGAAAAGCAAAACAAAAGTCACTTCAAGGCCTACTGCTTTGGGTGCATCAAGAACAAGGCTCCTGCACACATAAAGAACGAGCCAGCATTAGACATCAAGACAATGAAGAACGAGAGCTGGTACAAGCAAGGTGAGTAGTAGCAAGTTACGGCAACATGGTTAGGAGCTCACCTTGTTATCCAAGCTTGTGCAGATGCTGGCCATGTCTTAGGGGTGAAAGAGTCCATGGTAGCTCACATCCTCAGAGGCGAAAGACCTTGCAATCATGCTAGCAAAGAAGCGAAGAAGGAAGCGACAATAGAACGAAACAAGTTGAGGAAACAGGGCTCGAAACGGGGAAGGGATTCAGAGGATGGGAATACAGACCAGGGAGAAGAAGACAATACTTGTGTGGCCTCATCCAAAAGCGGCAGGTAGTTGACCTCCGAGAATACAAGCAGAGCACTCTGGATGGGAAGGTGTTTAAAAGGTATAAGTATACCTTTCAATGACAAGCAAAGAAAGGCAATACACGTCCAGTTTCTCTGAGCAACATTATCCGCCAATCTCAAGTTTAACTGGGTGGAGGATCCGGAAATAAAGACCCTCTTTGAAATGTTCTGAGCTCTGGCAGACGATGTGATTCCTTCAGCGAAACAACTGAGTACCAGTCTACTTGATGCGGAATACGAGCTTGTTGAGGAGGAGGTGAAGCAGGATGTCAAGGACAAAGATGTAGTGTTGACGTACGTGGCAAATCCCTATTTTTATTAACCTTTCTCATTCTTTGGGGGCTTCAGCTGCGATGGTGTGAAGGATATCTCGAAAAATTCGTTGACTGGGGTCAATATATCAGTAGAAACTCAGGTGAGTAAGACCCTTTGCAACATGTACCAGCAAAAATCCCAATTGTGCATCCAGCCACATCTCATCGACCTGTACAACTCCACGCCAGACAAAAAAGGACAGTCTGTCGATGTGCGAATCATTTGAAAAGATGATTGATAGTGCCGAGAGCATCTATGGATGTAGAATCATAGCAATGGGGATGGACAATGATGGTGGGAGTAGAGCGGGAAGAAATTTGATTGGGGAACGGTGACCATGGCTTTTCACGTTCCCATGTATAGCTCATCAAGTATGTAAAAATATATACTCTACTCAGTTCGACGTGGCGCTGATGTATCACAGGGACAACTCATTTTACATGACTATCTGAAAGTCAATCCCGAAGCAAACCAGACTGCAGAGGATGCTACAGACTTGGTCGGGTGGTTTTAACAACCATGGCCGTGTGCGTGTTATATTTGATGAGGAACAACTCAAAGCAAACCACAAAATCCTTTCCTACATTCTCGCTAATCTTACGCGATGGACTACCCATGTAATTTCCTTCCACTGACTTGAGGAGATCGAACAACCCCTTCGCATTGCTGCACTGTCTCACCGTGATGATGTCATTGCAGCACAAGTTGGCGCTGAGAAGAATATACGCAATGCAAGTGTTCTGTGCTCAGCGGCTACTGAGCATCTAGATCTTATCAATGACAACAACTTTTGGAGACATTTACACAGTGTTGTTGAAGACCTGGAGCCAATCTGCTACACAACAAACATTTTCCAAAGTGACCGCGCCCGTCCTGATGTCGTTCTCTTGGCCTTTGTTGGTCTCTACCTTCACTTCAAGAATCACACCGACAAGCAGCTTTCTCTCGCAATGACAAAGCAGCTAGAGAAACGATGGAAGAGCTTCGATCAGCATTTGTTGATTGCAGCACTGATCCTGAATCCCTACAAACGTCTAGATCATTTTGGACCTGATGCCAACGCTAATCCATTTGGTCTCAATTCACTCATTTCAGAGATAAGTTTTGGGTGGCGTATTTCACGAATTAGTCACTGACTCAACCCTTTAGCTTTATAAAAAATACGCAAATCGTCCTGTTCCTGACTCACTTGATCCGGACAAAGTCAATGATCTTGGAGAAGAGCGTCGGAAGTGTTTGCAGTCCGTTTCCACTGCAGTTACCCATTACTTAGCTATGACTGGTCCATTTCAGCATTGGCCAGAGCAACGTGCTAGCTGGGAAGCAATCCATGTGAGTTTGGATTTTTTTTTCTTTCACAATATACTTATTCTGAAAATTTCCATATCTTAGGGCAATGATCCTATTATATTCTGGCAGCAGATGACCACGGATGGTCGTACCGCTGACCTCGCTCATTTTGTGTTGACTTTATTGTCAATTGTATTGAACACTGCCTCCAATGAGCGCTCGTTTTCTGACCTTAAGGTCAAGAAGACGCGTCTGCGCAATAGGCTTGGGACTCCAAAGGTCAAGAAGATGATTAAGGTACAATTTTGTTTCTATTTTCGTAAGCTATAACTAATGTACTATAGGTTGGTGGTAGGATTCGAAGACATCACTACAATGCAGGACTCAGAACTCGCTGCAAACCTCGCAAGAATCATTCTGAGGAAAGACTTAGTACACTGCTGCATGTCCCACAATATGCCGAGGCATTGGATGGTCCGGATTCAGACATTGATGATGATTTGCACCGTCGATCACCCCTGGTTAGAAGTAGGCGGGAATGGAGGCGTGAATTTATCAAATGGGCAGAGCGAGCCAGGGCTGAGGACAGTGGAGATGATGATGACAATGAGCCACAGGCGAGTACTGTCAAGGTTGTCGATACACTCGATAACCACCCAAGTCACACAATGCAAGAGAGCCGATTTACAAGAGAATAGATTGATCAAGAGAGATGAAGAGATAAAGAGATAGAGGAAAAGTAAGCTGACTAGGCTCTACACTGCGTAGTAAAGGTACGGAGCGGAGACGAAGTGAACGAACTAAGGAATAGGTTACAGAGATCACAGGTATATAAGTAAAATATGGACAGATGGGAAAGGGTAAGTAATAATAGACGGTATCATGTGGAAATGTCAAGGGCGAGAGAATAATGAGTCAAATATGGATAGATGAAGGTACTAGATCATACGGAGTGATTGATGGTGAGAATGTCCATGGAGGTAGGAGTCAGAGGAGATAGGAATATGAGTCATAGATCTAGAGAGATGGTAACTATAGGCGATGATGAGAAATGGTTGATGTTTATGGGGTTAGAGTGGGAAACAGGTAGTAAAGGGAAAAGAATAGAAGGGAAAATGAATAGGCGGGAGACGATTCATGACATTACCCCCTCTTTAGGACGAGCTTTCACCGGAGCTCGACAAGCTAGTCTTCCAATGCTCCGCCCATTGTTTGCGGAGTCGTCTGTCCACATCCCCTGGCTCGGCCAATACTTGTCCCAATCCATGGTGCAGTTCCCAATCTCCCATCTAGGGTCGTTCCAGTCTAAGTTCCCCCACTCCGTTGTGTTGGTAGCGGTTCCCCATCCTCCTCCATTGTCGTCCATGCTCCATGGTACAACGTTGTTTGCCCCCCATACGCTCGCGTCTCCCCATCCTAGATTCCCTCTATGTTCCGCACGTAATGATGTCCATTGTACCACACAACGGGCCTTATGTCCTCTGCCCAATCTGCACCGTCCTGGTCCATCCTCTCCTCCCCATGTGCAGCGTTGACATCCGTTGTGAGGTCCTGCGTGTTGTTTTGCCATTCGGCACCGTCGTCCGGAACGGATTCCGTAGGTGCAGCGTCCCCTGTTGGTTGGGATCGCGTCGTTTGTATTGGTGTTGGTGGAGGAAGTGCTAGACATGGCGATGATGAAGATGTAGTATGAGGGGAGTAAGGTGAAACTGGTAGGATGTGGTTGAGTTCTGTCCTTCTTCGTTGTGGGAAGGGGTCTTTTATACTTGTTTGTCTGTACGGAGGGAATTTTGAATGGACGGTCAAGTCACCCCAGGATGGTTTTGACAGTAAACACCGTTAACGAGGGAATGCGATTGACGAGTGATGACAGAATTCTGAGTTCGATTGCCGAGTGGGGTGTGAAGGCGGGCATAGGATGCCAACGGTTCGTAACAGTGTTTCTCCTCGGAGTTGTGCTTTCGCCTGAAGTACCCGGGTACTTCGCCATATGTCTTCCATGGCGACGCCTAGTGAACGCACCGTTGTTCCCGGACGTATCAGGTTTTTGGGTCGATATGCATCTGGATGTTGCTGATGGAAGGTCTCGATCATCTCCTTCACCTTCGTCAGTCCTGACGCTGGTTCCCATGAATTTTCCGAGTCAGCATAATCCAACCATTTGACAAGGTATTGTACTCCCCATCGGTTTCTCGTTGGTTTTGAATCTAGAATTGCTTCCACATCATATTCGTTGTCTTCGGGTAATAGCTCAGCAGGTTCTCCCAGGTAGTTCACTCCGTGGGCTTCGGTCTCTTTGTACGGCGATAGGAGTGAGGCGTGGAACACTGGGTGAATGCGCCAGCCATTCGGTAATTTGAGTCGATAATTGACTTCACTGATAACGTCAGTGATTTCGAATGGTCCGTGACGACGATTTGCCAACTTAGCTTTCGGTCTCGTCGTTTTCAGATTCTTCCCATCCAGCAGCACTTTATCCCCAACCTTAAACTTCACTCCTTCGTTCCGGTAGTCCTTGTTTTGCTCCTTCATTAGTTCAGCTGCTGTCGTCAGACTTGCTTTCAGTTCTTCTCGAACTGTATCCAAGTTCTGGAGGCGTTCTTCGACTTTTGGTACGTGTGAAGTTGGGTTGATTGAAGGGAATAGTCGCGGCAGAAATCCATGGAGTAATTCAAACGGTGATTTCCCAGTTGCTGAGTGAACCGGGTATTATGACAGAATTCTGCGTACGGCAGGTATTTGACCCAATCGTCTTGGCGATAGTTACAGAAGGTTCGGAGGTATTGTTCCAGTTCTTGATTGAACCTCTCTGTTTCGCCGTCTGTCTGCGGATGGTAAGCGGTACTAAGTGCCGAAGTGATACCTAACTTAGCGTAAATGCCCTTCATCACTTGGCTTGCGAATTGAGGTCCGCGGTCAGATATCATTTTATCCCATAAGCCATACCGTCGCCAAGTGTTGTCGAACAATAGGTCGATTGTTCCGTCGCTATCAATATCTTTTCTGCAAGGGGAGATGACAACTGTTTTTGTTGAACGATCGACTGTGACGTGAATTGCATTGAAGCCGTCACATTCTGGCAGGTCTGTGATGAAATCGGTCGTAATGGTACCAAAGGGTCGTTCCCGGTATTTCGTTCGGGATTAAGGGTACATGCGCAGGGTGGTTGTTCGCCTTGGTTAACTGGCAGGTAGCGCATCCTTCAACATAGTTGCGAACGAATACTGACATACCGGGCCACCAGAATTCTCTACTGACGAGTTCATATGTTTTGAATCTTCCCGGGTGGCCTGCAGTAAGGCTGTCGTGATGCATCTTAACGATGTCCCGTCTGAGCTTTTGATCGTTTGGGACGTAGATCTTTCCTCGGAACAGGATAATTCCGTCTTCATAGTTCCATTCCTGTAAGTTCTTTGCCAAAGCGCGGGGTCCGTTGTCAACGATAGTTTGTAACGCACTCACGACTTCAGCATCCTTATCTGGACATTCCTTTATTCGCCTTTTCAGTTCCGCATCTCCTATTGCGGTTACTGTTCCTGGTCGTGTCGCTCGAATTCTGAAGAATCTAGGGTCAAGTAAGACCCTGTCCTTGTTGTCGTTTTCGACCCCCTCTTTATGATCCGATCTTCGAGAGAGTGGGTCACTTCGA
This sequence comes from Tetrapyrgos nigripes, assembly GCA_013368315.1. Lineage (NCBI taxonomy): Eukaryota > Fungi > Basidiomycota > Agaricomycetes > Agaricales > Campanellaceae > Tetrapyrgos > Tetrapyrgos nigripes. The sequence goes on along the minus strand of JAACJM010000163.1, from coordinate 187,042 downwards.
TTCAGATTTCCCGGTTTATGGGTGAGCGTGAAGTCGAATCTGGTCAAGAACAAGGCCATCCTTGCTTGTCGTCGGCTGAGTTTTTGAGCCGAGGTGAAGTATCTGAGGTTGTCGTGATCAGTTAAGATTTCGATGGTATGTGGTCCTCCTTCAAGGTGGTGCCGCCAGGCTTCAAGTCCTCGTATGATTGCTAGCAGTTCTTTGTCATGGATGTCGTAATTCCGTTCAGTTTCGGACAGCGCTTTTGACAGGTAGGCTACTGGGTGCCATTTGCCATCCGATCCTTGTTGTTGCAGGATACCCCTGTGGCGTAATCTGACGCGTCAACTTCTACTCGGTACGGTTTAGAATGATCAGGCATGAGAAGAACTGGTGAAGTTGTGAACGTATCTTTGAGTGCCTGGAAGGCCCTTTGAGCTTCTTCAGACCATTCCCATGGATGTTCCTTTTTTGTGAGATCGAACAGTGGTCGTGCGATTTTTGAGAAATCTCGTATAAAACGTCGATAAAAGTTTCTGAAGCCGAGGAATGACTGTACGTCTTTGACGTTCCGTGGGACTGGCCATTTAGTTACTCCTTCGACCTTGACTGGATCTATCGCCAATGTGTTATGTGATACGATGAGGCCGAGGAACTCTACTGAGTCGGTTTCGAAGGTGCATTTTTCCGGTTTAGCGTATAAGTCGTTATCATGGAGTCGTGCCAGTACTTGTTTTACCATGTATCGATGTTCTTCTAGTGATTCCGTGAATATGAGAATATCGTCCATATAGATTACGACTTTTCCAGAGTCGATCAGATCCTTGAATAGAGTGTTCATCATCGCTTGGAATGTGGCTGGAGAGTTCATAAGACCGAAAAACATCACCGTTGGTTCAAAGAGACCGCGGTTGGTTTTAAACGCCGCTTTCCATTCATCTCCCTTCTTGATGCGTATGTTGTTGTATCCCCATCTAAGGTCGATTTTAGAAAATATTCGTGCCCCTTTAGTTTGTCTACAAGTTCCGATATAAGCGGTAGAGGGTATTCGTTCTTGACGGTTCCTTTATTTAGGGCACGGTAATCCTGTACTGGTCGTAGTTTCCGTCTTTCTTTTTTACAAAGAAGAAGGGACTTGCCATAGGAGACTTCGACGGTCTTATGTACCCTTTCTCCAAGTTTTCCTTGATGAATTCATCGAGTTCCTCTTGTTCATTTCGGGGACAGCGGATATGTTTTGCAAGGACGTGGTTTCAAAGTCCGATTTTAACTCGATGGCGTGATCCCATTCGCCACGTTTCGGTAATCTTTCTGAGGTTTGTTTGTCAAAGACTCGTAGGAACTGATGATACTGCGAAGGAATCTTATCTTTAAGAGGTACATCGACCTGAACGTTCTGAGCCGCCTCTGCGAGTTCTTGTGCTTTCGTAAAACCCGCACGGATGTTCAGATCCGATTTCCCTGAAGCTTCTTCATCGAATCTTTCCTCTTTCCCTAACAATTCTTCCATTACGTCCTGTTCCCACCGTTCTGGGATCGTATCTCTCCCGTAGTCATCTTCGGTAAAGATTGCCGTTTCTTCTGTATTCCGGTGGAAGGATCGAATAGGAATTCGACGTCGTCGTCCTGCAATTTTCGATTGGGCAATTGGTTTGAATCGTCCAACTGGTTCTATCCACCTGACTTGGTACTCCTTGTGATGGGTTCTTGGATCGATGACTGTGGGTTTCAAGGTTTTAGTTTTCAAGTGGAGAACGGGAGGTTTTGCTGTGATACATGTTTCTGGGCATCGAGTCATGTCTACCCGTGAGTCTGACCAGTCTATATCTGGATTATGTTCTTCCAACCAGTCGGTACCGAGGATTATATCGTGATCCCCAATGTCCGTTACATAAAATTCGGCCTGTTCTTCATGGTACGCCTTGTTGTCTCGAGAATAGATACGAAGATTTTGGACAGTGTATTCCCGTACCCATCCCATGGCGTTTTCAGAGCCGTCAACGTTTCGAACTGGGAACGGGTTTTTGATAGGAAGGAGGGTAAGTTGATTTCTTTGTGCGAATTGACTGTTAATGATTATGCCTTCTGCTCCGCTGTCTATTAGAGCGTTTGCGTCGATTTTTCTGCCAGTAATTTTGCCGATTAGTTCAGTTTTGAGTGTGATTGATGGTATCTGTTTGTTGCGAGTGATTGCTGACATTCTTATTTCTGAAGGAAAGGTTCGCTTACAAGAGGGGTATAACACACTATATCGATTGTTCTTTAACTGTCCGGTGTACTGTTTTACTCCTGCTGATGACGTAACAGAGGAGCGATTTAAAAATCCAATTTAGACATAACATCCTTCAAATAGACAGTTGCTTGTTCCTTTTCCTCTCCTTCTAATCCTTTAACTCTGTTTACCATATCAGAGATTTCTTTGATCGTGTTTCGAGAAGAGGATGCCTGTGCCACCGTTACCGGTGGAGGGGATACAGTTTCGGCTGTTCGAATGGTACGAGGAGGGAAGGTTCGGGAAGTGTTCTGAGATGGCGTTCTTGGGAATGTTGGACATTCGTTGCTCATGTGTCCAGTCTGTCTACATGCGAAGCATGCTCCTGCTTTTCGGAGTCGGTCCTTTCATCAGGTGTCAGTTTCGGCAGTAGATTGAAAGACGAGTTAGCACCTGATCCCATGAGCGCGTTTACGCTGGCTACCGTTCTTCCTTGAGACGGACCTGGACTATTCTTTGACGTTGAAGTAGTCTTCCAGCGTCCTTGTCTCTCTCGTTCCTTCAACCACTCTAAGTGAAGCTCCACAGCTCTCTCCTGATACTGGTCGAAGTCTTTCCATTTCGGATACGTCCTTCCAACTGCTTCTCGAAGTTTGGGTGGTAGCCCGTCCTGGTAGAATTCCAACAGTGCCGCTTCTCCGAATTCAGACTCTTCTCCATACGTATCAAAAATGCTGTTATAGCCGCTGATATCCGTCCCCCTCATTCTGGCAAACTTGATCTTTGTTCTGGCCACATCTTCCGAGGCTAAAGGTCTGAAGTCCCTTTTGAATCGATCACGTATCTCTTTTAAAGTTATCCATCTCCGTTGATCTGGTGTAGCTTTCAACTCCTCGTCTTCCTCGTCTGCATCTCGTTCCGTCAATCTCTGCGTTGCCCAATCTCCTCCTTTTTCTCCCGTGAAGAATGACAGAAATAATGAAACCTGACTTTCTTCGGTTGGGTACCTTCCTTGATTCATGCGTAGATAGTTGTTAAACTGGGCCAACCATCGTTTCGCCTCGCTACGTTCTCCGTTGAAGGGGTCCGGTTTTCTCCCTCGTTCGGAAGTTCCGTTTGACCCGATAGGAGGTGTGTCAGCCATGACTGAATCGTTCGGGTCTGAAGGGTCTGGAGACGGAGGTGTAGGGGGACGACGAGGGGCTACGGATGGTCCTTCAGCGGATGGAACGATGGGCGAAGGAGGTGGGGAAGTGGGGTCGTTTGGTTCTGGTGGGTTATTGGAAGGTGTTTCTGGTACTGGGTTGGGTTCGGAAGGTTGGTTGGTGGGCGTAGAAGTCCCTTGACCTGATCTGGTTTTAGGTTTTCGATGTGCTTTCTGAATCGCAAGTTCTTGGAGTTGGGTTATAACGTGTAGCCAATTCGGGAGTTCTACGTCGGTAAGTCGCTGAGTGTTGTATCTGTTTAGGCAAGGTTGAGCTTTACACGGAACCCAAGGGTCGTCGCCGTTTTCAGGGATATAGCAAGCGTCCTGGTTCGATGCGGGGTGGAATACGTGTGGTCGGTTGGCACAACGGAGTTTCGGATCTGCAGATGCGGACCGTCGCTCAGTCATACACTGATTTTATGAAAGATAATTGGGTCCCAGGATATAGGAAGATGCTAGGCCGTATTCGGGGGAAGGTGCAAATGGAGAGTAGTCGACGTATTCTCTGAGGAATAAGGGTCCTTGAATCTGAACCACAGTTTCTCCTGTATTGAAGTCTTCTTTCACCGTTATGTACGAGAACGTTGAGAGGACTACGTCACCTGAGATAAGTTTCCACACCCAACGTCTTGTACAAACGAAGTGTCGGTCGAGACTCCAAGGATCCGTTCGTAGTTGTCTTCCGTGAGAGACCGCGTATTCGGAGTACAGGAGGTAACGGGGAAGGGGAAATGGAATCCGTTCGTAGTCACGAGGGGTTTCAGGAGGTTCGATACGAATTCGGGAACGTGGGGTAGACAGGATGAAAGGAGTTGAGAATAGAGGCGAATAGGATATAAGGGAAAAGACTCAAATAGTGAGGTGGGTGTATGGGAGTTCGTTCAAGTGTCAAGGTTGTCGATACACTCGATAACCACCCAAGTCACACAATACGAGAAAGCCGGTTTACAAGAGAATAGATTGATCAAGAGAGGTAGAGAGATAGAGAGATAAAGAGAAAGTAGGCTGACTAGGCTCTACACTGCGTAGTAAGAGTACGGAGCGGAGACGAAGTGAACGAACTAAGGAATAGGTTACAAGGATCATAGGTATATAAGTAAAATATGAACGGATGGGAAAGAGTAAGTAATAATAGACGGTATCATGTGGAAATGTCAAGGGTGAGAGAATAATGAGTCAAATATGGATAGATGAAGGTACTGGATCATATGAAGTGATTGACAGTGAGAATGTCCATGGAGATAGGAATCGGAGGAGATAAGGATGTGAGTCATAGATCTAGAGAGATGGTAACTATAGACGATGATGAGAAATGGTTGATGTTTTATGGGGTTAGAGTGGGGATAGGTAGTAAAAGGAAAAGAATAGAAAGAAAATGAATAGGCGGGAGACGATTCATGACAATATTCGCCTGTTGTTCGATTCGAGACTGTGCGCTTAATCTTCGCTTTAGCTGCACTTAAGGGCTGGCACGTGTCCGGTGTCCATATCCGATCAGCCTACTTATATGGCTTACTCGATGAAGAAATCTATATGGAACAACCAGAAGCCTTTAAAGTAAAAGGACAAGAGCATAAAGTCGTCCGGCTTCTTCGTGCTCTTTACGGACTCAAACAAGCAGGACTTGCGTGGTGGAAAAGTCTTGATAAGTCCATGGCGGAACTTGGTTTTAAACGAATCATTTCCGACGCCGGAATCTTCATTCACAAACGCTATGACGCCAACAATAATCTTATTGAAAATTCTATCGTTATTGCCATAGTTTATGTGGATGACGCCCTATTCTGTGGAGCTAATAAAACCTTAGTCTTACGACTCAAAGGAAACTTTATGAAGAGATGGGAATGTAGGGATCTAGGCGATGCCAAAGAATTCCTTAGGATGAGAATTACCAGGAAAGGCAGCAAGGTCTCTTTAGATCAGTGCGCTTATCTGGATAAAATCCTAGAGACATATGGAATGCAAAACGCAAAAGTTTCTCCTACCCCATTACCCGCCAATTATCACCCTCTTCCTCTTCCAGAAGACGCTCCTGTCAACTATACTCTTCGTCAAAGTTATCAGGAGATAATCGGATCCTTACTCTACTTAATGTTAGGAACACGTCCTGATATTTCCTTTGCTGTCACAAAACTTGCGCAATTTGCTGCAAACCCCTCACAAGAACACTACAATAAGGCGAAAGACATTTGCCGTTACCTTGTTGGCACTAGAAAATATGCTCTTGTGTACAACGGTCGAGGGGGAGAAGGCTTATCAGCCTATACAGACTCCGATTGGGGATCAGATCCTGGATCTCGCAAATCTCAAACTGGCTTCTTTCTACAATTAGCCCAAGCACCATTTAGCTGGATGTCTAGACAACAAAAGACAGTTGCCCTATCTTCGACTGAAGCTGAATACATGGCACTTAGTGACTGCAGTCGACAAGTATGCTGGTTCAAGACACTTCTCAGTGAAATTGAATATCCTCTCCATGCTATTCCAATTTACGGTGACAATCAGGGATCAATCTTTATTGCATCAAACCCTGTCACGGATAAGCGAACCAAACACATTGATATTCGATATCATTTTGTTCGAGAAAAAATCATTGACGAGACAGTCAAGTTATTCTTCATTGAAGGAAGTAATAACCCTGCAGATCTACTCACTAAAGCTCTAGATCGAGTAAAGTTTGAGAAGTTCAGGAAACAATTAGGACTTCAGTTTTATAATTGAAGAAAGTCCTATAAATCGCATCGAAAATATCGAGGCACTGGATCCCTTCCTTCCATGGCTGCTTACAGCGCCTACCTATGCTTACATGCACTACCGTGCTGCTTAGCAAGGGGGAGTGTTGAATTGGCGCATTCAGTTGCAGCCATCAATGTCATCTATGTAGAACAATAGTAGTAGTTATAAATAGAACAATAAGTGTAGTACGACAATAGTGTACGAAACCAGCATTGTACTATCAAGTACAATAGAATCTTATTGTTACTCTAGTATTAGTTTACATGTATTTGTACCTCCTCAAAGGTATATAAGGACTCGTAGATAGTCCTCCAAATAACAAGTTTTATACTTAACCCACATCGCTCTACAAGCCTCTAACAAGCCTTATAAGCTACTCTCTATCCACAGGTAAGTTGCATAGTTGCCACTGCGTTTAGTAGTGTACAGGACCGTACCATGCCTGCTTAACACTCTGTAGAAGCTAAATCAATTTGCAATGAGACATGTGGTGTGTAAAATGTACATCTCCTTGATGAATGGCCCTTCATGTCACGAATCGCTCCCCGCCTATTCATTTCTTTTCTATTCTTTTCCCTCTACTACTTATTTCCCACTTTAACCCCATAAACATCAATCATTTCTCATCATCGTCTATAGTTACCATCTCTACAGATCTATGACTCATATTTTTATCTCCTCCGATTCCTATCTCCATGGACATTCTCACTGTCAATCATTCCTTATGATCCAGTACCTTCATCTATCCATATTTAACTCTTTACTCTCTCGCCTTTGACATTTCCACATGATACCGTCTATTATTACTTACTCGTTCCCATCTGTTCATATTTTACTTATATACCTGTAATCTTTGTAACCAATTCCTTAGTTCGTTCACTTCGTCTCCGCTCCGTACTTTTACTACGCAGTGTTGAGCCTAGTCAGCTTACTTTCTCTCTATCTCTCTATTTCTCTATCTCTCTCGATCAATCTATTCTCTTGTAACCGGCTTTCTCGTATTGTGTGACTTGGGTGGTTATTGAGTGTACCGACAACCTTGACACTTCAAATGTGAGTAACTTGTTGTGAAACGAAGTGTAGTGAAGTTGATTACAGTAGCATAAGCACAGCCACACCCAAAAAGGAGAGTCAAGCTACACTCAAGCTTGGGTAGCTTGAGTAGTAGCCCACACAGTGCAACCTACAAGACTATGTGTATGCGTCAATACCTGAAGGATGTCAAGAATCCACAACACAGGAAGGCACTTACAAAAGTCTTATGCGGTGACTCTCACCTCGCTATTGAACATCTTTGATGGAGTGACCACCATAGAAGGATAGTACCAGCTGAAGAGCGAGTATGTCGATTTTGCCTTGTCCACCTTGAAACGCCGGAACATGCACTATTGGACTGCAGCCATGAGCCCCTCAGAGAATGGTATGTACAATTTACTGTGTCACCCCGGCGTGCCGGCGTGCCACTCTCAGTGTGTCGCCATGCCATCAGTAAAAATTCTAAGTCATTTTCAAAGTCATTCCATGACTATTTTGAGTTATAAAGACCTAAACACAACCATCTAAAGTAAGCACTTATCAAAATGCGAGTTACAGCTTGATTTTGAGCAAGAACTGGCAATGTCTGAATATCCAGACAGAGTAAACATAAGTATCTGCAAAGGAGATTCAACTAGAATATCAAGGGTACTCATCCAGAGGCCTGTAGCCTCAGTCAAAACCCATTTTGACTCTAAATGACTAAAGCTTTGAAGAGCTTTGTTTGATGGGTGAGTCAGTCGAGGACTGGCACGCAGATCTATCAGGGAGGCACGCCAATCATATGTACCGACGTGCTGCCTGGCGTGCCAGTGATGTGTCACCCAACGTGCCGCCAAGCCAAAGTACATAAGACATTTCTTAACCTTTTCCAACTTATTATGAGCTCTGTTGTTGTGGTGGTAGACCCAAACTCATTACATCCATACAAATAATTCATGCCGAGATAATTCCCTCACAAAAAGCACTGAGTGGGAAGCTACAAGCAGCAAACTCAAGGAAAACCTACCCCACAAACCAAATGGAGCAAATCAGCTCTGCACGGAAACAAGTTCATTTTCATACATATGTATGTGCATTTTGAAGCCATATAGTGTAGCAGAAACATGCTATATATTCTGAGATAACACCAGCGTGACATTAACACTCAAACATACCAGAATTCTCTGCCAAAAAGAGTGAACCGAAAATGACATCGAAAGTGGATGGATAGCCGAGATACGGGAACACTCCTAAAGTCCGTCGGCAAATCGTGTGGGTGGCGCGGCGGCCCCCCGCTGGCACGCCAGACTGACACGGTAAATTCTCACCACCGCTCAGAGAACTAAGGAATAATTTTCTTACCTGGTTCTATGCGGCCTGTCCTCGTAATTTCTATAGCGCTCACGCTGACATCGTAGCACTTTTATGCTGCATCGTCTCGTGGAAACCTGCTTTCTCTATAACGGCAAAATTTGTACACAATGTACTCAATGTATATGATGGTACGCCTCTATTTGTTCCTGTCCTCTATAGACGTTAGGTTACACTTCCTTAATGTAGTTAGACTACTTGTTTTTCGTTTCAAACTGCTACTGGTAACTTTACGGTACTTGCCTGTATCCTCTGCGGTGGTGGGATTTAGGGCGGATCAACGACGGACCTATGAACCGCCAGCTCGTCCTCCTTGAGTCCCATCATCCCGGGAACAATGATGTACTTAGACCTACATCGGGACGCTTCCCGGACCCCGGCGTATCAGTTTTTGGTCTCAGCCCGGGTAATAGACTCCTCCTCCTCCTCCTCCTGTGTCTTTCTTATAGGGCTGTGTAACGCGGCTTTTAAGATGATGTAAACACATTTTCGGCCCTTTTCTGCCTGCAGATCCTCACGAAAATACCAGGAAAGTTCTCCAGGAGGCTTGTAAAGATTAACTGAGTTGATGTGACACCTGTGAAGCCCACCTAACTGAACAAATATGATAGGGCCAAGGATCATATGGTCCTATCAAATTTGATAGCTTAAACCCCTCCTCTCGATAGGGCATTATTTATGATAATTTTACGGCTTACTTCTCGACGAACTTGGTACTCTCAGAAGGCCTCGGCAGCAGGGAGGACCAGGGGCTCTGTGGGAGATCATGATAATGTCACGGTCGCACTCAAGAATTTCGGGGGTAACCAAACGACGTCGTCCGGCTTACCGACTGCCATCAAAGTCTCATCCTGCCCTCTCCCGCCCCTCTTTCACTGTGAATTGAATGCCTACACACCTTGCTACAATGTGATATGAGAAGAATGCTATGAAAGTACAAAGATTACTTAGTTACTGATACTTGAAGTACATACCACGTACATTAATGCATATTATGGTTGGCTTATAGACGAGAAAAATGATGGTTCATTCTGCAGATAGTAGTTGAACCACTCAAGCGCGTTAGAGGGTACCAAACTCGATGACGTTCGGGTGTATCTGGGTATGTTCTATAAGCGATTTAGCCATATAAGGAATGTGGCGGAAACGGCGGGCAGTTCGGGATCCTTGTTCCAGCGCACCTTTGCCAATGCAGCACGACATCGTCCACTAAATAATTCTATTATTCGGTGTAGGACTATAGTCAATATCCTCTACAGCCTATGCTACCAATAGAGAGATTTGATGTTGTAAACTAGTACTTATTTCCTGAATACAGATCTCAGTATAATCAGGCATTGCAGAGTCAAACGCCTATATTTCAGTCCATTTATTGTATGAAACACTTTGGAAATAATCTCAGTTTACTTGTACAGGAGGGCGGGCAGTGCGCCACTACATAATGTCGCAGTATCATCTACTTGCCACTTTGCTTTTGCGGCAATGGTGAGCTCACCCCAACTGAGAGATGTACCTGAATATCCATGCCAAAGGACACTTATATGCGTGGTCTCTCCTTATGAAATTAATGATATATGTCAATGACGGTTTGAGGCATGATTCTCAGAAGTTACACTTTCGTGTCAAGTTCCTTATACTGTTCTTACGAGTAAAGTGCTTTAAGATTGTGCTGATCTGAAATCGCTGTTTCATAACCGGATAGTTTGTATATTCCATCTATAGCATACTATATACCTTCTTGTATTTTTTAAGCTTTTTAAATCTGTAAATAGGTCCTCTATTCGAGCGTGAATGCCATAGAATGATTAGTTTTTGGGTGTTTTGGATCAATTCGCTAGTATCCCACCAAATACCGGGGATCCAACCAAAATAAATATTCTGCGTATCCCTGTATATACTCCCAGCATATTCCGTTAGCCTCCGAAGCACATATCATTCTGTTAAGGTAAGCCGAGTCGAGGTAAACTGAGGGCGGCTCTCATAGAGAGCGTGGGAATCTATGTTGAGTGTCCCCGAACAGCGTCGGGGGACGAGTTTTCCCGACGTTGAAGGTCCTGGCACATGTATCCTGCACTCCAGTGGTAGATAGATAGCCCTTAAATACTCAGTATTACTTACGGGGTCAATAGATCATCGTGATCATGGTACAATTTTATACTATGTATTGGTTAAGAAACAACAAATTTGAGGTCTTAAACCACTAATAATTGTGGATTTGACTTAAGGAAGCTATGTATATTCTGAATGAAAATGTAGAGAACTTTTTCCCGAATTTTTACAGTTTTATTGAGGTTACATACGCGCTCGCTGTTGTCGGGAAGACGGGACAACGAGCGGAGACTGATCCAACGGGGAAGCGGCACCCGAGCCCCGACGATGACATCACCATACGTCCTCTTACAATGCCCCCATCCTCACACCTGCCAGAGCACTGCGGTAGTACAAAGTCCTTCAATAATTACATGATAAATAACGCGCTATGGATGGGAGGGGTTTAAGCTATCAAATTTGATAGGACCGTATGATCCCTGGCCCTATCATATTTGTTCGGTTAGGTGGGCTTCACAGGTGTGATGTGAGCTCAAAAATTGGCGTAGGAAGACAAAGAGGAAGCGATTGTGACTTGGGGTCAGATCGCGAGGCCGCTGGACAATTGCCGGATTTGACCGGCAAAGCGCTCTCTCCAGCTGTTTTCCTGCAAAATGATTAGCTCATCATCAAAGTCGCGTTACACAGCCCTCTACTTTGGAACCAGACTACATATACGCACACGAAGAGTGTCAAGCGTATATCGTCAGTCTGGCTACGCGAGACTAGGCGGACTTCGCCGCCCAAAAATAGCAGGTGCAAGCTGGCTGACTAATGCACTTCATCACTCAGCTTCCGCCTTGCTTCTGCCTCAGCCTATCTCTTGCCAATGACTGGGTGTCAGGACAAGCAGATTGAAGGACTGTGCGTCCTTCTATCGTTGACTTGGTGTCATGATCAACTGTTACACTGCCCCGTGTTATCTCCAAACTTTCCAACCGCTTCCAACAGGCTGAACCACCGTCACCACTCTCATTCCGGAAAACTAAATGATATATTCGTACTATGCGCAGAAACCTACCTGGATGGGGAAGCACTCAGGTACTTACCCTCCCAATCTCCCTTTCAGCTCACCTCTTCCTTGCTTCAGTTTCACAGTGGAGTACCGGTGTGTGCCGCTCTTTTTATTATTCTCAATTCTGAGTCCGTCTCTAACATCCTAGTGTGCTGCCTCGTAGTTCTGCGTTGTTGGAAAAGTAGTCTCGGTACGGAGTGGAACTCTTGCACAGCTGGATGACACAGCTGGATGACGACGACGTCGGCGGCCTATCCAGCTTTGATTCTTATTGTCTTGTTATTGTCTTTCATTCACAATAGTGTATCGGTTGCCTTCTCACGTCATTTCTTTTTTTTAAATCTGGCGCTGACGCTGATGTGACGCTGGGCTTTGTGTCAGCGTCAGCTGAGTCCCCGCTGGATTTCTAGTACTCGGAAACGTAAAGTTTTCTATGGTGTAGAATACTTGTACAGAAATGGTAAGATTCTCAATAACTTTTGGACCTAAAAACGTGGTAAGTTTCTCGATACATTTTCGTTCCTGATTCACATTTAGATTACGATGCTGTATACCATACTAAGAATGCTTATCTACATTAGAAAAAGAGCTTTTTCTCCCAGCGCGCTGATTGGCCAGACAAAGATTTCCTTTATAAGACGCTCTTTCTGAGTATAGTAGTATCTCCATAGTATCTCCAAGCTGTATACTGTCGCTTTGAGCAGATGTTTCTGACCGTTTGTCAGTCTTGCAAACTTAACGCAAGAAAGTAACAACCTGAAATCGAAACCCGCAAGACTCCGCTCCGTCGATCCGAATTAACCGTTCCTCACATGACCGTCGTCTCCGAGTCCGTCGAGTGATGACTCACTCAGCAAACTCTCCCTGACGCGACCCTACTGCTACTGCTCTATTGCTACTATGGTTTTTCTTGAAAGCTCCAGTTCCAGCTCCATTTTCGTCTTTCTCGACGGAGTATTCAGGGTCAGTCATTGGTGTGGGCATGCATTGACTCCATCCTGACGCGTTTTTCTTCATCCAGACCGCGCAACGAACAAGATCTAATTGACTCTGCCCTTCAGGGCTTCTTCGTTGATGTTTTGTACCTGTTTTGACCATTAGGAGCTCAGGACTACTGCTGTACAAGTATTTTTACATCTAAGCCCAATGGATCGCGTTTTTTCTTTTCGTGCCTTCCTCCTTCCTACAATGTGTTTCTCCCCCATGCGCCATCGCCAACCGTCCTATCAAGTATTCTCCGAGCTTCTCAACACTCCCCAACGCCAACAAAAGAAATCCCGTGAATTATACCGTCATCAGCATCCTCCAGAAAGTCCAAGCAAACGCCGTGTTCCAGGAGAATCTTCTGCTTCAGAACATATCTTTCAAGTAAACCCTAATGTAAGCCCACCCATTCTTTGACATGTCGCAGGTGAATCCAATCCATGCTTTGACAGCCTTTCTGTTTGCCCTCAGGCCCTTCATCTCATGTTTTCTCTGTTAATGAAGACGTGAGTGCCCTGATTTTTTTTCTCCTTTTGTTTTCCGCTCAGAACAGTCCTTTTTTTTTTTTGGACCAGCCATTTGCTACACCCAGCCAAGAAGTATCATTGGCTGCATCCTCCAATTCCACAACATCTGTTCCAAACGAGAATAATGATCCCGTTATGCAAGGACAAGTGTCCCTTCAAACGGTGACTACTAATTTGTTTCGGGTCTTCTCATATTTGCTAAGTTTGTCATCAGGAACAAGCACAGCATGCAAAAAGGAATAGATCTGAGGCCCAGAGACGACGACGCCGTAGAGAGAGGGCTGAACACACCCCAGTCCAGAATCAGTGGTCTGCCCCGCCCAGTCAAACTTCTTTCCCTTTCGCGTTAGCCGCTGAAGATCGTAAGGAACTCTTCTCTAACGTTATGCTTTCCTCACCTCGCCTCTTTCTTTAGATTATACTTCTACTATATCAAACAGTCGCTCGCTGGATGGTACGTTGTGTTCTCAGACACTTCTGCTCACCATCTTTATATGTTTCTTCTAGCCGCTACTCTGTTATCAAACCGAAGACTACTTTCCCCTCCGCCATCTTTTTCTGGGTTAAATGCTAATGCCGATGTTGACATGAGTAAGTATTACTATCTTCTGCAACCTTATCCCACACCTCTGATTTCCTCTACAGTAGACTCTCCTTCCCATAATAATAATTTGCATACAACCATGCCACAGCGCTCAGGCTCAGGTGTGAATCCACAAAATGGCGGTTCCGGTAAGTCTTGCACTGTCCTGAATTGTTTGACGACTTTCCTAACGTTGTTTCAGCTGTCATCCGTCAAGCCGACCAGCTCTTTGAACAATATTCGCATAATAATAACCCTGATACAATTGTCCGCGAACACTCCTCTATCCGTGAGTCAATCAAAAAATTTTGTCTTTAGAACTCTCTTGCTAAGTCTACACAAAGGTCCTGATAACTTCTGCATTGCACGTCGTCCCTATACCGAGCCTATGCAACGTCATGACCTTGGCCACATGTCTGTTGCATGCAATCACTGTCACGCATTTCATTGGGAGCAAGAGCGAACTACTGGAGGCCATTTCGGTACTTGCTGTGATGGTGGGCAGGTGGTCCTGACGCCGCTCTCTGAACCTCCCAGAGTTCTTCGTGGTCTTTTAGAAGGCCAAGATGCAGCAGCGCAGAGGTTCAGGGCCAATATCACGCAGTACAATGCTGCTTTGGCGTTTACGTCCCTAGGTGCTGATGAATCGACAACACTGTTAACCGTTACGGTCCAAGCAATTGGGTGTTTCGGGTGCATGGAAATTTACGGCATTTATCAGGTGCACTCGAAGCGCCTTCCGGTGTCTCCCCATCCTATGCTCAACTCTATCTCTATGACCCAACTGTCGCTCTCCAATTACGGATGGAAAGGAATTCCAATGTGTCTCATTCCACTATGTCGTCCCTGCAGGAAATGATACGAAATGTCAATCAGTATTCCAAAATCTATGAGCATGCATATGAAGTCTTGAAGCAGCATAAAGACGCCCCCGACGCTACTGTTCGTCTTCGTGTCATGCCTGGGAATGACCGTCGGCGCTATAATCTGCCCAGCGCTGATGAGGTAGCGATGATCCTTCCAGGAGACAGTCTTCGACGTGAAAGTCGTGACATCATTCTCCGAAAAAGAGCACCATCTGATCCCAATCAACCTTCTCTTCTCCGAATCTCCGAACGACATCCTGCCTATGCCCCTCTCCATTATGTTCTGTTGTTTCCGTATGGTGAACCAGGCTGGCATGAAGACCTTCGTTTACGTGATCCTAACACAGGTGCACAGAAACGCAACCGTATGACGCCAACTCGATTTGCTGCTTACCGCCTCCATCCTCGCGAGAACAAGTTTTCAACAATTTTGCGTGGTGGTCGCCTTCTCCAGCAATATGCCGTTGACATGTGGGCCAGTGCGGAACAAAACACCATCAACTACCACTACAACAATCAATCCAAACTTCGAGCTTCTTTGTACAGTGGGCTAGAAGATGCCATCAACCATGGAGACGATAATGTTGACTTAAATCAGCTTGGTAAACGGGTCATACTTCCTTCATCATATCCTGGCAGCCCTCGCCATATGCAACAACGCTACCAAGATGCCATGGCAATCGCTCGCTTTTACCAAAAAGTCGATATCTTTCTGACCATGACTGCCAATCCCGAGTGGGAGGAGATTCAGAGAGAGCTGTTGCCTGGTCAGACTTCTTATGACCGTCCGGATCTGGTATCAAGGGTTTTCCAGCTGAAGAAGAAAGAGTTGTTGAAGGACATCCAGAAGGTTGGAATCTTTGGGCATGCGGTAGCATATGTCTATACCATTGAATTCCAAAAACGAGGTTTACCTCACATCCATCTTCTCATCATTCTTCAGCATCCTCATAAACTCTTGACACCGGAGGATGTTGACTCATGTATCTCTGCCAAGTGGCCTAACCCCATCACTGAACCTCTTCTCTTCGAGACTGTGCAGAAATGTATGGTTCATGGTCCCTGTGGTGCTCATGACTCTCGAGCTCGCTGTATGGAAAAAGGCCGATGCACCAAATACTACCCCAAATCCTTTCAACAATTCACAACATTTGATGATGACGGCTATCCTAACTATGCACGCCCTGACGATGGTCGTGCCTATGAAGTCCGTGGCCAGATGGTTGACAACCGATGGATTGTTCCCTATTCCCCATACCTCTCCGCAAAATTTAATTGTCACATTAACGTCGAATGTGCTTCCAACATACGCTCCATCAAGTATCCCTTCAAATACATTCATAAAGGTGGTGACCGGGCTACTCTGGAGGTTGACTTAGATGAAATCCGTCGTTTCCTAGATGGTCGTTACCTTGGGCCTCCGGAAGCTATCTGGCGTATCTATCATTTTGATATGCATGCTCAGAAACCAAGTGTTGTCCGCCTTCCAGTCCATCTACCGGGGCAACATTTGACCAAATTTGATCCAAAAGAAGATCCTCGCATTGCTCTGAATAGGGCAAAGAAGGAAAGCACAACATTGACTGCGTGGTTCACAGCAAATGCTGCAGACGGGGCCTCGGGTAGTTTGGCTCGGTCTCTCACATACCAAGAGTTTCCCCAACATTTCGTTCTTAAATTCCGTACAGTACCCGATCCAGAATTGGACGAAGACCGTAAAGAAGCTTATTGGGCTCCACGGCGGCAGGGCTTCTCAATCGGCCGGATGTACTTTGTTTCACCAAATGGAGGAGAGAGGTTCTATCTTCGCACGTTGCTCACGATTGCAAAGAGTGCGACTTCATTCCAAGACCTCCGCACCTATAACGGTGTGTACTGCTTCCTCTGAAATTTTATGATGTAAACTAATTCTTCTTCTCAACTCTACCATCAGGTGTAGAATACTCTACTTTCCATGAAGTTTGCCTTGCTCGCGGTCTGTTGGAGAATGATGGTGAATGGCGACGGTGTCTAGCAGAAGCTTGTGAAATCCAGACAGGATCCCAGTTGAGGCAGCTTTTTGCTACCTTACTCCAGTTCTGTTCTCCCTCGCAACCTGAACTTCTCTGGATGGAATTTCACGATAACCTTTGTGAACGGCTTCATCAATCCCTTACTCGCATGGGCCATCAGAATCCCAGTGAAGAAGTCCATGACTATGGTCTTTATCTGCTCAACAATACTCTCATGCAGACCGGTCACACTTTACTGGACTACCCAAACATGCCCCTTCCAATGCGAGACTGGAGCCGTGAACGTGACAATCCCCTGATTGCACAACAGCTTGATTACAATACCGACGCTGAACGTGAACAAGCCCTGGCTCACATTCCCATGCTCAACACCGAACAGCGTTCAGCTTTTGATGACATCATTCGCTCTGTTGAAGATAACCATGGCCAAACCTTCTTTTTGTATGGCCCAGGAGGAACCGGAAAGACTTTCATCTATCGCACGGTCTGTCACCACCTGCGTAGTCAGTCCAAGGTAGTCCTTTGTTCAGCTTCTTCGGGAATTGCGGCACTTCTTTTACCTGGTGGACGCACTGCCCACTCTCTATTCAAAATCCCTATCGACGGTCTCTGTGAAGATTCGGTCTGCAATATTCCCAAGGAAGGTGCACTTGCAGATTTGCTACGTACTACCGACCTCATCATTTGGGATGAAGCACTGATGCAAAACCGGCTCACTCACGAATGCTTGGACAAGACATTGCGAGATCTCCGAGACTCAGATTCTCCTTTTGGTGGAATCACTGTGGTTTTCGGTGGGGATCCTCAGCAGATATTGCCAGTCATACCTCGAGGGAGAGAAGAGGAGATTCTGGAAGCATCGTTACAACGGTCATACCTCTGGACTCATACCAAAATCCTTGCTCTTCACAAAAATGAGCGACTGGAACATGGTAGTGATGAAGAAGGTTTTGCTCATTGGCTTCTGGATGTTGGCCATGGGCGGACAACAGATGAATCTTCCAGTGACATTCCATTTCCTTCACAAATGCGAGTACAATCTGAAGACGACCTCATCAACTTTGTATATCCCAATCTTGATGGCCCTTCTCACCCTTCCCGATATTTCACCGACCGCATCATTCTTGCAGCAAGGAATCATGATGTTGATGACATCAACAACAACATCCTGAATCGCATGCCTGGTGAAGCTACGATCTGTTACAGTGCAGATACAATAGTAACAGAGGCTGGCGCAGACGATCATTCTTCCCTTAATAATGCCATCCCCACTGAGCATCTCCGTTCCCTTAACTCATCCAGTCTTCCACCTGGGGAATTACACCTCAAAGTCGGCTGTCCTCTCATCTTATTGCGCAACCTCTCCCCAGCAGAAGGTCTTTGCAATGGTACTAGACTATTGTTACGTCGAATATCACCTCGCGTGCTGGAGGCATCGATATTAGGTGGAGAACATGACGGCGAAGTTGTATTTATTCCCCGCATAAAGCTCACTCCTTCAGCCAAGAACACCGAGTACTCATTTGTCATCCGACGACTCCAATTTCCCGTTCGTCTCGCATTTGCCATCTCCATCAACAAGGCTCAGGGTCAGTCTGTGGTTCACGTCGGTCTGGACTTGAGAATCCCTGTATTCAGTCATGGACAGCTCTATGTTGCCTTTTCCAGAGCTACATCGTGCCATAGGATCAAGGTCTTGCTTCCTCCCTCAGCGATCTCACCTATAACTAAGAATATAGTGTATCCCCAAGCATTGATAGACTAGAAATCAATAAATCATACATTGCTTTGCATTTTTTGTATATCATTCTGCGTATTCTGCATATTAGCGGACAAAATCGGACACAAGGGTCGCTGTTCCAATTGCACAGGTTCTTCACGCCCATGTGAGCTCTCGAAACGCGACTCCAACTCTCCAACAACACAAACACGTCTCCAATGCTGGAAAATAGATGACATCAGAGGACGATATCTGAAGATCTGAAGACGTAGCCTCCTTTTGAATACATTGGAGGACTATAAATACTGGTCACCAACTGGTATTCTGTCTCCCATATTACAACATGTCAATCTCCAAGCTCACCGGTCTCGCTGTCCTTGCTAATGAACGCGTTATAAAGGGAAAGACTGTCCTTTTTGACGCAAACTTTTATGTATCCTCTGGAGAAACCATCGTGGCTGCCCTGCAGTATTTCAATGGTGAGGATCTGAAGTTTGATCCTGTTGCCAAGTACGAGGTCAGAGCCCATGTAAGTCATCGCTTTATGATCTCAAACTACTCTCATCTTACTCGGTCAATATCATAGGTGGCCCGCATGCCGGAGACACTCAAATTAAGTGACGAGATCATCCTGCAAGATACTGAGTACGATCTGATGGGGGAAATTATCTGGGTATGTTATGTTCATCATCAATGGAGAACTTCTAATAGTTAATGTCTATGTATATCCAAGTTTCACCGTGTGGAGGCCGATAATCCCAAACAACGTCCTTATCTTGATGCCATTGGCGTTGCTCAAAATGTGGCTCGAGCTGATGCTGAATTCGACCTCACGTCAGAAGAATACATCAACCCTATTGGAAAAGTACTTTAGTAGATCGTCATGTTGTCTGTCTAGGAGAGACTATTGGAAAAGCCCCTCTCCCTCTTCGCGCCATAATTCCTGATTCTCCAAAATACATTAAGAAGGATGGATCCTCTTCGAAACCGATTCCTAATGAAAACTCTTCAGTAGAAATCTCGGGCGCTCTCACCCGTGTACTTCCTCGCGAAAACGATCCTGAAGAACGCGCAGATCGTTTCTACGTCTCTGTTGATTCCGTTGCCTTCCTTCATCGGTCTTCTGCTTCCAAATCCTCTGAGGAGTCCCCAAGTACGCCATTTGTTCACTCTGACTTCCTCTCATTGATACTGACTAATTTGCAGCTCAAGTACGAACTCAGAAAGGCAAACGCAAGAAGATCTTTGATTTTGACACTAATTCGGTAGCAGACAGTGCTTCTCCTGGAGATGAAGATGGTAGCCCCGCAAAGAAGCTAAAAATCAATGGGCCTAGAGGAAAGGATGTCGAGGACAACTCTGAAGTCAAATCAGAGGCAAACACTGCAACTGGAGTCGCTGGCACGAATCGTAGAGCTGGTAGATCTGCCAATTCTTCAAAGTAACTTCCCTATTCTCTACTTAGTATGGTATATCTTAAATCATAATTGTACATGTACAACTTTGTTATGAAAGCGTTGCGTCTGAAATCTCCGTGCCTCCGGCACGGGTTGCAGCTAGTGTATCCCAATAAATTTCCCTCGTGGTAATTCTTTGCGTTTCTTAACGGATTTGGGTCATTCGAACACTAAATAAACTCGAACACGCTTTCCAACTGACTTTTTATGTGTGGATTCTTTACGTTTTTGGTATGATTTTCAACAAATGTATTCTGGTTCGGAAATTACACGTTTCTCAAATAACTTTCACCCGCCGAATATTGGTTACTGCTGGGTGTGTTGGATCGGACCCAGAATCGGGAACTCTGACCCCCCCTATTGGTTCGGACAGGAAATCTAAACAGCATGATATTCCAAAGATCGTCGGCATCGTTTTCGGAGCTGGCTTTCATGTTCCCTGTAGCTGCTCTCCTTATATATCGACTGTATCGACGACGTCGCCGACGAATCCAGCCATCCAAGGATCCAGAGCTTTCGAAAACAGACGACCGGGAACGTCAGGCGCCGCCTGACGAAGAGCAAGGTCCAGGGCATAGCAATGCTAGCACATGGAGGAGAATATCCCCTTTCCTCTTGATACCCTCCAGTGTTCATCCGACTCAGCGAGACCGAAAAGAGAGCCGTAATCCTGTACCTGACCGGGATCTACCGGGGTCTATTGAAAGAGTAGTAGTCACTCCAATATGTACCCCTGACGATGCCTCCGCATATATAGCCCAGAGGCAAGATATGAAAATAGAGAGGAACAGCCCAAACGAGGAAGAAACAGGCAGTATAGATATACCACCTCCATCATACGCTTCAATTTAGTGTTTCATAGCTGCTTTTCGGAACAAGATACCCAAGTACTAGTACTTCCTGCGAGTCTATGACCGATGTACTATCCAAGTCTCTGGCTTACAACGAACCCTTTTTTCGTATGTTGAAAAAACATTCGGATTTTTCGGACATACTTACTAGTCTTCTGATTCCTGAACGAAAGTATCCATCTAATCTGATTAGATTCAAGAAGGCAAATATGGCTCAAAGTATTACCATTTCACCTTGAAATTCGCCGACTTTTTGAATTATCAACGTCATGTTTTGCTTCTCACTACCGAAGGTTTCCTCGAATGGTCATACATTCCACACGCCTAAATGGGTCCCCCACTGATCGAAGTACGTCGATTCTTCCCCTCCGTTTGCTCATCGGGCTACCGCATCCGTAAGAAGTGGCGCTGCTATTGATCATGAGCGATGCTCGGAGCAGTAGGGGAAAAACTACGGTTCACCAGCTGATTCTTATGATATTATGCCGGGTCATGTAGAAGCAATGGCTCGCCTCCTCAACACAACAAAATGCCAAGAATATCCTCTGCCTGCCTCCAGACAGATTCAAAAATGCGTCAGGGGAAAAGTCTACTCAGCCGTAATTATCCCGACCTAAATGACTAACCCAGGTAGAATTTTTGGAGCTGGTATGTTTGTAGCTAGTAGCTGCTTTGGCCGTCGATTCAATTGGACTTCCAACTTACGAGCATTAACCCGAGAATGAATCCTGCTAGATAGCAACAGATATAAAAGCTAGCTTCGTCCGATGCTCGGTCTGCATCGAATCTACTTCGACACCAGATCTATTGTCTTAAGGACGAACTAGCTCTCGACTCACTCGACAAAATGCGATTTGCCACCTCTGTCATCTGCGCCGCTGTCTTGGCTGGCATTGCTTCGGGTAGGTTATTCTACCTGACGATTCCTGAGCTACACTGATGGAATTTATCTTCAGCTGCACCTCTCGAACGCAGAGATTGCTCTACTGAAATCGCTGCTTACAACCTCGCACGTCGTTCTGCACGAGGAGTCGATGTCAGCAAGAGGTCTATCTACCCAAATATGCCCAACGTACGCCTATTTGTATCGTCTTTTCAGCGCTCACCCGTTCACTAAACAATCTACACAGCAAGTTTGTGTTCTTGCCCCTGAAACTGTACGCCAAGACTGGGTCCAAATGGACGTGAGTACAGACATATGTCGTTCCTCGAGGTGGTTTCATGAAGCTCACTCGAAATGTGGCTTCTAGTCCTCCTTAGTCCGCTCAGATATCACTGAGGGTCAAGCGTAAGTACCTCCATTCAAGATTCTTTGAGTATACTCAATATTTCTCTCCTCGCTTCAGTGGTGTTTACATGCTCCTCGACGTCGGTGTCCTCGACATCACGACCTGCCAGCCTATTGAGGGTGCCATGGTCGAGGTCTGGCAACGTAAGAATTTTTAATCTCTAGAACATATTTCCAGCTTGAATAATTCTTCCTCTCAGCCAACAACGTCGGTGAATACGGTGAAACCTTCCTTCGTGGCGCCTTCCAAACCGGTTCCAACGGTATCGTCGAATTCACAACCATTTTCCCGGGACACCCCGCTGATGGCGCCAACCACATCAACCTTGCCGTCCACACTGGCGATTCCATGTCCAGCGGCGTCTCTCACAACGGCCAAGTCTTCTTCACCGATCCCTGGACGACTATAATCGGTGCTTCTGAGGGCTACAGCGCCAACACTAACCCAAGGATGATGAATGCGAATGACCCCAACTACGCGGCTGCCAACAGCCAGGGATACAACGCCATCGTTGACATGGAGTCGATTGGAGATGACTGGCCATCTGGTGTCGTTGGCTACATCAGTAAGTCTTTGAGCTACGAGACATTCTTGAAGTATGATTAACCTATGACTCTCTAGCTGTTGGTATCAACCCCAACCATTTGGTCCAGTAAAAAATGGCTGGCCGCTTCAGTAAGGTCAAAGCGAAGGAGTCGAGGTTGAAGTTCATGAACAAGTTGAAGTAAGGAATGGGAAAATTTGAAGTAGTGGTCTTGAAGCTTTAATTTCGTGTATCTTTACGGGTTGGGTTAATGTAAATCAGGGATTTGTGGATTCTGTTCAATGCGTGCTCGATAGCCTTGACTTCAGGGGGCGATGCTTGACTCCTAGCGGTCATATATTTTCGGCACCGATCCCAACGGTCGTCGATAGGTCGATCAGTGTTCTACCAAAGGCTTAAGCCCGTTTAAGCTTTAAGCCTTAAATACCCTTAAATTTAAGGCTTAAAATTTTCCGAGTGAGATCTTTAAGCCTTAAGCTGACTTAAGGTCCAGGGTAACAATAGTCAAGCGAATTACGAGCAAGAATGATAGTCTAGCGAGTTGCGAGCGAGGCCAAGGTAGACAGACTGGAAAAGTAGAAGAATCGTACCATAAGTTCCTGAAGTTACTAGGTATTTGAGTCCATCATGAAGCTACCTACTCCATGGCTACTGCCAAAAATCCTCTCTGGGCCTATTTTCACGAAGGACCACTGCAAAACTCTGTTCATCACATAGCCTGGTGTAAAGCCTGTGTTTCCCATCATGAAGAAGAGGATGCCGCTGGAAAGCTGGCGCATAGAAATGGCCAAATGGATTGCAGAGGCAAGAGAGGCAGAGCGGCAGGAAAATATAGATGAATTGAACTTGGACATTGATTCTGATCATTTGACTAGCCTACCACGACTGCAAGCTGTGCTCGAGTCCATGCCAAGATGCACAAAACCCGCTTCAATGAAGCTCAAGTCATTATTTGGTGGTTTACCACATCCGGCACGTCTCCCTCGGACCGTGATTGATGAGGAAGCCGCGCTTATGGAGGCTCTCGCAGATGCTGAGGAGGATGAACGGCTTGATGACGGTGCTATAGAGATAGATACAGACGAAGAATATGTAGGCTAGAGTACAATAATATCTCCTTAATTCCTTTTTTTTTCGAGACTTTAAACCTTAAAAAAATCACTTAAATTTAACCCTTTAAGTGCCTTAAGCCTTAAAGATTTCAAAATGTCAATTTAAGGCCTTAAAGTAGAACACTGAGGTCGATCAGGCTGTGCAGGAACCATTGCCCGACAGCCTCTGGCGGCATTTGACAGTACTAGTGGGTGAAATTGTCAATTGCAAAACACCCCGTTCCACAGCTACTATCTATAATCTGTCGACCGGGGTATGGACCGGCATCGACTGACTTCGTTCGGACCGGCAGTTATTCGATTTAGCAGCTGCGTCTGTTCGAAACTGGCAAGAGGTTTAGTAGGGTTAGGGTTTCTTCAAGTTTCATCCGTCTGCGCGATTCCCTCCACCTCTCTACTCAGCTTTGTCGCTCTCTACATGTCTCTCTCAATTGCTACTCGATATAGCAGCGCGATGTGAAACCTTTCTTGGGGTTTAGATGAAGACGACTAGATTGTGAAAATATGACTCAAGAAGGCTTAAAATCTGAGGAAGGACCGCTGCACGCTACGTATATCATCCACGGTCCCGACTGTACGAATGCTCATCAGGCTCAGATTAATTGCTTTCTTCTCGGTCTCCTGACTTCAAATGCGAGGATAGCTCTTGGAGAAAGTATGCTTGGACAACTGGGAGTGATAGATTTCTTGGAGGGTAAGTCTTCTCTATCTCGTCAAGCTTTCGTGACATCATACTAACTTCTTTCTCTTTTTACCTAGGTTTCTCATTGTGCAGGCCTTTTGTGTTAAACTCGACGTCCCCAACCGTCACAAGAATCCTACCCCACTCAGCAAATGAGCCAGCAACACCTTCCCGAGCTCACTTTTTCGAGGAATACACTCACGCACACGTCCTTACTCATGTTATCTTTTTTTCCCTTCTCTGTACAAGCGGTCATGGAAGCAGTTTTCCTGCCCTTTCCAGCTTGTGTCCCAAAAAGTCAGACCGAGTCAAGAATACCGGATTATGGGCCCAAATAGAAGCACCAACAACAGAAACTCGTTACTCGTGTAATCCAATCCCACTCTCCTCACCCCTTTACCTTGACTACGGTCGTACCTCCTACTACAAATACACTTCAACCACTGTGACACGACTCCGCTAGATCCTGGAGGAAACCAGTACGGACGAATTGGGCTAGACGCCATGTCCGGAAAGAAGCTATGCTCCCTCATATACTATTGACGGCCCCGGTCGCTTCGTGTGTATGCTTCGGTTTGGCAGTAGAAATGTTTCACTGGGAGGTCATTTGGCTTGGGTGGAGCGGTCAGAGTGGGGTTGGTTGGATGTAATAAGCGAATGGATTTCCGGGTATTGATGAAAGGGCAGACGTGGGTGGACAGAGAACTCATGTGTGTTACAACGGGCAGGCAGTATCGTGAACTGGGTTCAGCAACTGGACGCTCTAGCAGTGGGCAGGCCGGGTGCGAAGGGCTTCAATGATATAGGAGATGAAGTGGCCGTCGTCTATGCTCATCAAATCAACCCCAGCGCTGTCATCCGTCGTTGTCTTTCCTCTGCTCCTGTCGCTTTCATTCCAATTCTCCTCTCCCCTCTACCGCCGTCCAACGTCTTTTTCATCCTTCCCCCCTATACAAACGCGGATTCCATCATTGGGTTCTTTTCTTTCGCCATTTTCGCTACCGCAGTGTCCCAGATTCTATCCTAGCCTCTCTTCTTCACCGGCGCGTATACAAGAGTTGGAAGATCTCGATGTGGGCGCGAACGCAAGGCTTTGTTTGACCAAGAGAAAGTGCTAGAAGACGAAGTAGGGTCGACATCTCCGTCCTTTGATGACGAGGTGCGTTTTTTTTTTGCTCCTACTGTTAGTTTCTTCCCCTTACTAACTCACTGGCGAACCACAGTTGTACTCCAGGTCAAGCCATGAAGATCTTCTCGCTGCTGCCAGTAGAAAGAAGGTGGCCGCTACCTTTTCGCTGGTATCTCGTCCGGCTGAACTGGCGTTGAGTTTGAGTCATGGTCGTCAGCGGCGACGCTTGGGTTGGTGAAGATTGTGTGTGCATCTTCAGGATAGTCCATCGGCGGGGAAGGCCATGCGTCGTTTTGACCGGGGTTACTTGGGGCAGGGGTTTTGGTGAATCTGATCTACGGTCAGGGTCTCGAGAGCAAATTGTTGGGCTCCTGTCATCGTCACCGTTCTCTGCTCTCGCTAGCTCTCAGCTCTGGATCTTCCTCTCCCCATCCTAAATCGTTTGTGTTTACGGCCAGCAATCCCTGCTGTCGTTTTGTAAAGCCACCGCCTTCAATATGGATTCTGCCCCCGACGTTGGCTTCTCTTCGTCCTCAACGGGAACGGCTTCATGGCGCTTTCGCCAGGTCTCACCGACCAGTTCCTAACGTCACTATCGGCTTGTGGATCTTTCTGCAGGATAGGGGGAGGGTATGGCGACTCAAGGCTATTTTAAGTGGAAGGAGGAGGAGGAGTGTACATGTATTACCCAAGCGCTGGACGCCGAGGTTCTTTCATTTTGAGTGCGTTTCGTGCTAATTCCCGCACACATCGTTCTGACTCTAACACAAGTGAAACCCCATGTATGAGCGTTCGCTGGCTCTGGAATACTAATAGCAATGTCTTTCTGTTGTTGCCATCCAACTCCCTGTCTTTCGTCCCTTCATCATGTTCCTTCTTTTGACGCGGCGTAACGGTCCGGGTCTAGACCTTGTCTAGACCTATTCCCGGCCTCATTCTTGTCAATTCATAGTCGTCTTTTGAAGGGAGGTTATTGCTCAGGTCCATATTTATCCCCGACAACTTATCCAGCAAAGGATTCTTGCTCTGTCAATGAACCTTAGAAGTGTTTGCTGGACCTGGGAGTCCACTTTTCCCTACGCTGAACTCGGCATTACAGCTTCATGTTAGGAAGCAGTTTACTCGAACGGAATGTCCAGTAGAAGCCTGAAGGAGCATGGTATGGGAAGTCTGACTTGAAGTCGGTGATCGTTAACTCCTCCTCCCTCCTCGTCTCCTCGCCTCTAGTGGATCCTTCTTCGCTGGGAATTATGATACTACTACTATCCCCGGCGGCTGCAATCGTTGCTTTTTCGTCGGTTATGGGCTTAACTTTGACCTATCAACACGTGCTTCGGATCCTGCTACAGCCTCCCATGATCTCGTCGGTAGCCAGGGACATTCTTTCTGTCTCTGTCGGAACAATCATCTCTTGCTGTTCCGTCCTCTTCCTCCGTCGCCCAAAATGTTTTCTCTCTTTCCGAACACTATGGCTTCGTTAATAATGCTTCTCTGATTGCTTTGTGTGCTTTGTGTACGGAGTCTGATGTATACATACGTACTATACGGTGTAACCTCGACTTTTCTACCCTTTTACTCAAGCTCTCCCTTAAGTGCAAATTTAACAGCGACCATCGTCGATATATTGTACCTTGTTGCAATGTATACGAAGGCTATTGCCATCTGATGTGAGTTCTGATATTCCAAGGTTATGTTTTCATTATTTATAGAGCTAAAGGACTCGTTTCAGTTTAGGGGTGAATGATCAACCCCTTTGGTATCCAAAAAGCTGCCCAGCCCATTGCTTTCGCTGATAAGGTATGTATACAGTTTTTCATAGTACACGAAGTGATCCACTTGCAGTGCCCAACATAGTTCCATTCCTTAAATTCCGAACTTGCAACGGACATGCTGCGGGCATCCTCTCTCTCACTACTGGGCCACTTTCTGCAGGTCAGCAGATGGCTTTCTTCATTCCTTCCCCCTCTATATCCAAAAAATTTCACATTCTTTCCATTCAACCCTGGTCACTCTCGTTCTTATTACTCCCCTCTTCTGTGCTCAGTGCACGTAATATCACAGTTGACGACACTGACAACTCCATTAGATACTCTGGAAAATGGGAGTCCACCGGAGAAGACGCTCTGAACCTTGGTGACTCTCATCATTTCACGGATAGCCCCAATGCTTTTGCTGAGTTCAATTTCAGCGGTGCGTAGTGGTTCATATATCCGAGTCCTGCATTCATTGACATATGCCACAACTACAGGGAACGCTGTCTATCTAATGTTCCCGCTTTGGCCTTACCAGGTCGGCGTACAAGCGTCGGTCGATGATTCCTCTCCGTCATCGGTCAACTTGAAGGATCCCAACACAACGAGGAAGAATGGTGGACCGGAGACGGTCAACTCAAGTGTGGTATGGGGTAGTGGCGAACTAGCAAATGGAAATCATCTTCTCAGAGTCGAGTTCTTACCTGGAATGGATTTCGCCGCTCTTGATGCCATTGTGTAAGTCGGTCTTTTAACTGCTATCTGCGCGATTGCGCTTCACAGTTTTTATATTTCCTACCACTCTTTGATACTGAGTTTGACAATATTTCAGGTATACCGTTCCCGACATCGAGATTACTAGTGCTGACGGGACATCGTCATCAACTTCAAGCACTACTCTCAGCGTTAGCACCAGCGCACCCTCCCCAAACCCTCATACATCAAATCCTCATTCTCATGAAAAACTCATCATCATAGGAAGTGCAATCGGGGCCTTTCTTGGCGTTCTACTCATCACCTCTCTTTTCACTATCTGGCTCTGTAGACGCCGACACTGGCGTCGACGGAAACAAGAGGCGGAAGATCGGGGAACGCTTCTTCCGCTTTCTTCCGCTGCCTCATCCATGATTGGTAGAAGCCGTGGACCCGGTACTATCTCTCCATTCGTCTTGTCACGATCCCCCAGAACCGGTAACAAGAAGGAAGTCCGGGATACTCACGTCCCCGACGGTCTCTGCACTCAGAATCAGACAAATAGAACGAGTGGTCAGGATCAGAGACGTATAGTCGCTGATGGGCCTGAAAATTTGAATGATGGAAGCCAAAAAACCATAGACAATCGAATTGGTGATCCGGAATCCAGTGTTCACACTTCTAGCTCACTATTCCAACTAGCTTCGTCAAGAGAGATCCAACGTACGATTCGTCATGTGGATAGTGGGATTAGGATAGATCAGCCTCATGCGCAGACGGACAATGATGATGATGAAGGTGCTTGGGCGGATGAAGTCGACATCGTAGTAGATCTACCACCGGAATATGCTTCTATATGATTCTACAAGTTTCCTATACCAGTAGTTGAAGATCATCAAAATCCATCTGTCTTACCTGCCTTGAACCGTTTCAGATATCGACTTCAACTGGAAATGATCGTGATGAATGCGTGATGAAGGACTTTCAAATTTTTGCGATATCTTTGGACATACCGTATTGTGAGGTGACATCGGAGCTGTCATCCACACACAAGGGATTCGATGATCATGAATCAAAGATGAAGGCTTATAAGTGGTGAGCATGAAGCCAACGACTGACTGCTACTCGACCTACTTATTCGTTCTCACCACAGAACTTTCAAAGGCGGATTGCATACCTCATCGTCTCTCGCTTATTCAGTAGAAAGTCATCATGACCGTGACATGGAAAACTTTAAACCCGTCAGTCCCCTCAAGAACATGCCATGTTCTAGCTACTGACGGGTCCTTTCTTCCCCAGGACACTCCTTTTATACGCATTCGTGACAGCAAACGCCTTGTCAATAGACCCTTTCCAAATGACGCAATCTGTTCCGCTCACTCTGACCTGGCATCGCGCTGCAACCGACCCAAGCCACGATTGGTTCTTCAAAAAATCAGACATATTTGGGACATCTTCACCTTTGACCATTGCTCATCCAGCAGACTGGAGCGGACAACTTCCTATAACATTTACTGATGCTGGGTGAACACATTTTCTGGATTTTCTACGAAAAGACCTCCGTGGCTGATTACTGCCACGTCTTTTCTAGACCATTTCAACTAGTAGCCTTTGAAAATGATCGGTATGGGCATGATTTGGCGTCATATACTATTCATTTATGCTGCAGCTCAGTCCCTTTACATCGCTTGGACCGATAGTAACGGAAACAACTAATTTCCAACTAGTTGCAGCGAGCTCAACGCCGTCATCAACAGCATCATCATCATCCGTGTCTTCACTTCGGATTAGCTCGTGAGTTTTGGCCCTTCACTACCCGGACTGGAGTATTCGTAGCGAGTCTGATCCCGAATTCTGCCCATAGTAGCCATGAAGCCGATACTCCAATCTCTACCACCGCGCAATCCACAACCACGCAATCCACTACATCCGTGCAAGACACTACACTGAGCCATTCTACCTCACAAGCTACGACATCGTGAGTAATGAATTCCCTCTTCCTCCTAGCTGCAAAACAAAATGTCAGTAACCTCATAATAGACCGGTCTCAACTACAACGGCAACTACTTTCAAGTCAGTCGACCCGGGGTCCAATGCAAGTTCTTCGTAAGTGAAACACACGTCCCAGATTAGAAAATCCTCAAATTAGCACTATGTAGAACCCTCTCCACTACGTCGAGCCAACCACCGAATGTCTCAGGGCCAGCTACATCTACTGGTGGCTCGGCCAGATTTCTATCTCCCTCAGAAATCACTACGATTCTCGCCTCTGTTCTAGGAAGTGTCATCTTCGTGACATCCGGCATCATCTTCCTGCTCTGTTACCGTTCACGACGCCGAACACATCTCTCTGATATCAGATACCCGCATGATTTAGAGTGGCATAGTGGGAAAGCTATCAGGCAACAGCAATCATCAGCAAGGCACTGGTACACCCCGTCCACCAGTTTGATCTCATTCAGATTTCCCAATCCTAGACGATCTTTTTCTCAATCAACATCATCTGTTGGCCCAGATGATTCAATATCTCAAGTGGCTTCACCATCAAGGAGGACAACACAT
This sequence comes from Tetrapyrgos nigripes, assembly GCA_013368315.1. Classification (NCBI taxonomy): domain Eukaryota; kingdom Fungi; phylum Basidiomycota; class Agaricomycetes; order Agaricales; family Campanellaceae; genus Tetrapyrgos; species Tetrapyrgos nigripes. The sequence goes on along the minus strand of JAACJM010000163.1, from coordinate 156,655 downwards.
CGAACGCGTTTCAATTCTCCTTTCTCTCGTCAGAATCTACGTTCTACTAGCAATCCATCATGGATTGCGCCAATAACGGAGGATGAGAGCAAGTCAGAGGATTTAGGCTCGATATCCGACGAATCATCCTACGTGGAGAAGTCAGAACGGGATTATGTTCATCACCACGTCTTTCCATACGATTCCGAGACCTCCGATGCGAGCGAGACCATTTGTTATATTACTCAGAATCGCATTCGGGGCGTTATTCCGGTCATTAAGACTACTCCGGCGACTCCCTCTCCTCCATCTACGGTTATCAAGAGTGGCGAGGTTGCTGTTGAAGGAGACAAGTATTCAGCTGAGAAAGGACTGGGCAGTACTGAGTAGTAGTAAGTGCGAGTCGAATTTATTAGTTGCTATGTGATATGATTTGGATGCTGGCAAGAAATCCTTCCTTTCTAAGTCTGTTGCCTGTGTGGTCTCGAGGATGGATGGATAAGTATACTTCCCGAGGAGAATAAGGGCCAGCGCTTGCGCGTGGTTAGTGATAACGGCGATTGCCCAATCGGGGACGGATATATTAGCATAACCACCTCCGCAAAAGTCAAGTTCGTCAATGAGCTCGGCATCTGCCGGTAATTTCCACGGTTCTTTCACTTGTCCATTCCCTCACCATCTCCGCTTCCATTTTTGGCCGTTCAATGTCCATCCATAACTGTATTCCCGTCGCAGATCGCATGTAACGCTGAACTGAGAGACTTTGATACCACCTGCAACCCAAACTTCCATCAGCTTATCCCGTTCTTAGGTTGGTGAGGTAAAAAGCAGCTCGTGCTCGCTTGCACTGTCCAAATCCATTGCAGTTCCGGATTTAGCAGATTCCATCAAGCGCCACCTTGATGATAGGGCTTGAATACAGCCCCATCACTCGCTCAAAGCTCTGCCGAGTCTCCGCAGCCACTCAGAAGCCTCGGAATCACTAGAGTGAGATCATCTTCTCTGTCAGTCATGCTAACTGCTACTTGGCGGGATTGATCTCCTACGCGGTATGATGCAGCAGCGCCTTGAGTCCTTGGACTCATCGCAGCTGGGTCTTGTACAGCTGCAAGCCGTACGTCGTCTCACTTTCTTCCTAACTTCCACCCTACCTTCTTCTTAGGCCTCTTCCTCTCGGCGTACGCATTCGCTCTTTCTGTGTCCCGTTGACTTGTACATTCGTAAGTGCATTTTTTCTCAACCGGTCAAGCCCGACATATCTAAATCCATGCTTTTTTCACAGTTTATCTGATTTTTTCAACCTATCCACGCCTGCGGAGCAGGCTTGGATCAAGACTTCTGCTCTTTGGGATCACCCAATAAAGTCTGTATGTCATACGACTAGGAGCCAATGACGGATAATTTATTTAATCACTCCCGGCCGATGTAAGTGATGAATTTCGTTCTACTTCCCTGGTTTACAAGCCGTTGCTTCCTTTCTGTCTTTAGCAACGTGACGAACACTTCTAAGTGAGTTAAGTTATACGCGGATTTGAGGCAAATCTAAGTTGTGTTTAGTACGGGCGGTGATCCTTTGGTATGGACGTCCAGTTCTTATAGGCAAGTTGCATGGAGATTATATCCTAACTGTCCGTCTAAGAACGAATTCCTAGTCCTTCGCATTCGCAATCCTCAGGTGCATCCCAAACTCATACTTTTAAAACGCCCATAATCGTCGGGAGTGTCTTAGGCGGCGTAGTATTCCTGTTTCTACTCGGAGGGATACTTTACTTTTTTCGTCGGCGTTCGAAGCAAAATAAAGTCGCCTTCGACAGGGAGAGGATGGTTCGAAACCAGAAGACTGCCTCGATGGTAGCTTTTGTCTCTTTTGATCGCGGAAGGAACACCGCGCCCGTCAATTCTCGTTTACAACCTGTTAGACCGCCTTCTCCGCCAGAAATACCACCGCCCATGTCAAGGATCAGTAAACCTTTCAGAATCAAACCCCGGGAACAATCTTCAACGACTCATTTGGCACCCACTCAGCATATCTATCAAAGAAACCACGCTTTCAACCCGACCATGCAGCTCATCAACGTCCATTCATCTCCATCCACGTCTAGTCCGACTGCCTCTCTACGATATTCGTCGTATATGGGGTTACAGCCACACCGAATGATCCTTACGCCATTGACAGATCGGCAACTTGATGTACAGAGTCTCATTCACCAACTCCAGGCCAGAATGATTCGACTGGAGGCGAACGCGAATGATCCAAACGACGACAAGAATACGGTGGAGGAGATAGAGGAGGAAGTGACGATAACAAGATTGAAGGCTGATGTCGAGAAGTTGAGGAATGTAAGGGAATCAGAATGGGCTAGAGGAGTCTCTGATGAAGTTCCGAAGGAATGGGAAGAACTTCGCAATTGTATGCAACGACGTCCCAACAGAAGATCATGATACAAAGTCAACGCTGAATATATACCGTGATGTGCATATTGATGTGCCTCTATTCAGCTTCGACCGCAGCTGTGCGAATACAATCCTATGTAAGTGAGCCTACGTCTGCATAGGTGGCATTTTAGGACAGACGGAATTATACTGATTGATGAACTGTCCAGTAGGCTGTTCCTATTCATCAGTCACCCTGACCACTGACTGATGCTTACAAGTGTGGGGAGACCACATCGCTCTTGTTGCACCCCTCTTGTTGTCACGTACTCGTCATCCCAGAGCGTCCACCCGTGAGGAGGATCGTCCTCCTTCTTCTCTTCCATTCATTCCTTCTCTTCAGTCAGCGGGCTGCTGAAAAATGTATCACATTCTTTTAACCTTCGGGCGAGTCACCATTATTTGCACTCTCTTACATGACTTGACTCACGACTCTACAGCATATTGTCTTCTCTTATACTTGCCGCTAGCGGGCTCAGAGTTTCCTTTTCTACTCAACCATTCGCTGCTCAGAACAACACGTTCTCTTGGATCAGAGACTCCAACGATCCCGCAGACTTCTTTCTTCAGAAGATCAAGATAGATGGAGACGATGGGCCCACTACACCCTCGCCTCCTGTTGCCGTTCCAAATATCGCTGCTGCAGGTGGGCAAGGATTAATGCATTTCAATCGAGCAGGGTGAGTATTTCGGTCAGTTTGGGACTACGCAGCTGCTCATATCGTTACAGAGTATTTCAGATCATCGCTGTGGACACTCAAGATCCGTACGATTATTTCCTCGCCTATCGCTTCAGAAACCTAAAAATCACTCAGGAACCCCAAAAAAGCCTTTTTCAACATGCTTGTGACGGTTCAGGATCCCAATTCAGTTTCAGGAGTGCCTCAAGGCAACAATAGCTCTGATTCAGATGATGACGGCCAAAATGGATCAAAGTACGCTGAGAGTTTTGATAATGAATGATTCACGACAATGACTGGCGGTTATAGTAGACATAATGGGAATGGAAATCACAATCATGGAGGCGACAACGACGACAATAATCAGTATGTGCTGTGCTTTATATCTCATGCTTCATCACTGATGTGACTAGAATGATGACCCCTGGCAATGGCAAGCCGTGCGTTCCTTGCTACTGGACTAAAGCTTGAATCTCATTTCATTGGTTTTGACAGGAGCTCTACGCAGCAAGACATTCCAAAGATCGTCGGCATTGTTCTTGGAGTTGTGGCTTTCATGTTCCTTATAGCTGCTCTCCTTATATATCGACGGTACCGACGTCGTCGCCAAACGAACAACTTTCAACGAAACATGATGTTTCGGAGTCCAGGCTCTGTCAAGCCCTTCTTGATATCGCAGCCCATGGACCCTGAAAAGCAGAACGATTTTTCGAGCCCATCATCGTTTTCACAGCCCGGGACCTATGCAGCAGGTCTTGCCTACCAGAGGGCTCCATCGACCATCTCCGACTCTATTGGAACAAGTGTATCCCAAAGAAGACCCAATGAAGTTAAAGGTCCGCGCAATCGAGACTCAGGAACCACGGCCACGTCGAGCAACCAGAGCGACGATACAGGCGACAACGAGGGAAGCCTAGTTCAGTTCCCTGTACCGTCGTTTCCTGCCAGGATACGAACAAGTCGTCAGATCATGGTTGAGGAAGATATACAGACCCTTCAGAGGAAGATGTTGGAATTACAAGCAAGGCGCGATTTGACGGGTGTTGATGCTATTGATCGGGAAGAGCAGATGAAGGAAGTTAAGGAGCGTGTCGAGAGACTCAAGAAAGTTCATGAAGGACCTTGGGCATTACGCCAGACTGAGGCCATTCCTGCCGAACTATTCAACTGAGTATGTCAATGGGGCCCGGGGACCATGGTGTATTATTAGTATTATTATTTTTCGAACGTTGTACTAAACACTTTGGGTCTTTTCTTTCATCACGACTCGCATGATCAAAGAAGCTCACCATTCCGGTGCATGGAGCGATCTTCACACCACCATCCAAAAGGTCGAGCGCTAATTCAGCCTCTTCCAGTGATTGGTTCTGTCCCAAATTTCTCCTGGTGCTTCTTATAGTACCAAAGAGTGCCCTTGGAAAACTAAGGCTGGGAAAAAGCACTCCGTCGTCGTCGGCGACGTTAAATAGGATGAGCTCGGCCATTTTGAGCAATTCTGCATGCTCCGGTGACTGTCATCATTCAAAAGGTTGAGCCCCAGTCAAAAACGAAGCCGAGAATTTCTGATGAGAAAGTTTGAGTTCTGAGTTTGGGCACTCAGAAGCACACAGAAGCAACGCTTTGATGGCACACGTCAACGCGTGTCGACCTGCTTGAGCTTGCGGAGTGCGACGCGGACTTAGAGATCCCTTTCTGTGAGGTCAGTAAGCCTATCGACGTCACCAACGTCACGCTGCCCCAACAAAAACGATGGCTCCCCAAACTTTCTCACCGCAACCACCACCATCTTCCTCCCTTCTCCATCCCCCTTTCTCTCGCCTCCTCGCCCCTCTCCCCCATTCTCCCCACCACATCACTGCATGGCAAGTCGTGACACCCTCTCACTGGATAATGACCATATTAGCACGTCAATAAATTACCATGAAACTTTGCGCCGTCGCCCCTCACAAGCATGTAGAATGGAGTTAGTGGGATGTTCAACCGTTCTGGGCGAGAACAATTAGAAATTTTCAGTGGTTTCCAGGTGTGTCTTCATCTTAGGTGACACTGGTACCATTGGCTCAAAGCCCTTCCTTTGCCTTTCTTGGAGCCCGAGCGAGCAGTGTACATGCGTGTCGTTTTAAATTTGAGGTACGTGCGCGTCTGCTCTCAACGCGTAGCTGGCCGGCGTCGTTTCTGACTGGAGTTGAGCGCCAATACAGCCTCTTCCTGTGGTCGGTTCTGCCCCAAACTTCTCTTGGTGCTTCTTATAGTACCAAAGAGCGCTCTTGCAAAACTAAGGCTCAGGGAAAGCACTCCGTCGTCGGCGACGTTAAATAGGACGAGCGCTTGACAGTTTTTCGATCAAATCCGCGTGTTACGGTGCGACTGTCACATCACGCGTGTTGTTCTAGTTGGCTGATGGCTCTCGCTCATCTCCTTTACGGGATATCACGGAGGTTCATGGTCGCTTTGCTTCTCAAGCCAGCTGGCATAATATCTCCAAGGCCCTCAGACCAATGCGTGACACGGACAGTACTCCTGTTCGTACTAGAATCTTGGCGTAGATGAGCATTGCGTACCAGTATTTATTCGATGTCATTCATCGAAGTGGTTGATCCCGGGACGATGATGTACTATTAACTTACTAGATACATCGGGATGCCTCCCGGACCACCGACGTATCAGTTCGCAGTGGTCCCAACCCGGATAATACACTCCTCCTACTTAGCTATCAGCCTGATAAGTCTTTGCCGAAGAAATGCCGAATTTCAAACTGTACGCTATGTAGAACAGGCTTCATATGTTCACGAGCAATTTACGAGCGTATCTTCGTACATATTAGGCACTATCAAAACCGCAATTCGGCTACAAATACCTTATCGTACGGTCCACGAGATTGCAAGTCCAGAAGCTCATATGCGTTTGGAGTAATTCCATCTTGACCCCGCCCATCCATGATCCCTCACTTCGACTGCTGCGGCCACGTTTGATTGCTGCTCCACTTATCCATCTGCTCATAACCACCTATCCACACGGTTTTTCATGCTCCCAGTTCGGATGAGTCCCGAAATCTCTACTACAAGTTTAAAAGTCCATTCCCTCTCGAGCCAACCGTAGGATTCTCCTCGTCCTCTCCCTCGATCCCCCGCATAGTCGCAAACCTCATCCCCGCTGCTGCTTCTGCTAGTTATGATGCCCCGCCTTACGTCTCTGTTCTTTTCCATCTGCTTTGCCTCATTGGTTGTCACCTCTCCCACTATCATCGTGAGCCAGCAAGGGAAGACCCGGGCCTGGCCTAGTGGAGAAGTCACCTGTGGATCGGATGTGTATACACTAGACGAAGTCCAGGCTGCAGTGAGCGCAGGTGTGGATCATTTGGATAATCCTATCGGAGACAGTAAGTCATCCATTCTATCACACTCTTCCTCCTTCAATTTCTATCTACATTTTTGACAACGCTTCTTATTTCCCCATCGATTCAATCTAGACAGCTACCCACACACCTTCAACAACTACGAGGGATTAGACCTTTATTGCTCTGGGGAAACAGACTATAACGAGGTCAGAATAATCCGTCTCAAGCTTTCCTCTTCCTACCTCACATATATTGCAGTATCCTATAATGTCCGACGGCGACGCGTATGATGGCGACTCTCCTGGTGCTGACCGAGTGATTTTCTCTGATAATGGTGTTTATTGCGCGTAAGTAATACTCGATACGACTCGCTCAAAAGTACCAGGGACTAATAAATTTGATGCTCGCAGCGTCGTCACTCACACCGGTGCTTCTGGGAACGATTTCGTCTCTTGCGAAGGTGATTAGGGAATTACATTGGGATACAAAGAGGTGTATACGTAGTGAAACAGAGCCTACTGGCAAATTATGTCTGGCATTTTCGACTATTTACAAATGAAAAGACTTCTACACCTGCTCCTCAGCCAAGCTTTTCATGCGTACCCAGAGCCCATCCTACAAGTCCTTCAAGTCAGATCCGCACTTTTTCGATAACTGCAGAAACGTACCTTAACAGACATCGTCAAATGAGTCTTCATCATGACCTTATCCCTCCCTTTCGTAGTTCCTGGTTCGGGAATCCATTCTTTCGGAGGCTGTGATGGCTGAATGTCTAGAGCAAGCGTAAAATCGGTGAACTTCTGAAGAAGCTTGATCATGAAATATGAGGCTTCGTTGTAAGCAAACTATCGGTGTGTGATCAGAGCTGTATCCTAGGGTGTTACTGAAGACAACGTACCTGCTGTCCCAAACAGATCCTCGGTCCTGCATTGAATGGTAGGAAAATGAACGGACTGGGAGTCAAATATTTGTGAAGCCTCTCGTCCAAGAATCTGCTTGGATCGAATTCAAGTGCTAAAGCAGGTCATTTAGCGAGTCGTAGAATCGACTTGGAATGGAATTACACGTACCATCGGGACCCCACAGGTCTTCTCGTCGATGCATGAGGAATACGCTGTAAATGACACTACAAAGATGGTGAGGAAATCTGATCCGAAGAACCATCAAATACATACAGAGTATCCTTTGAGACGCAGAATGGAAGACCATTCTTATTTGGAAGAGTAGTGGAAACTCTCGACATCCTGAAACGTGTGATTAATAGTCCTAACAACGATAGACATCGAGTTGCGAGATATTACCTGACATCGAAAGGTCTGCGGACAAATAAATCAGTGAATACTCGCCATGCACCACATCATTAACAGAAACTTACACAGCAGGATACAACCTCAGCACCTCTTTGAAAGTTTTCATTTTGAATGAAGTCAGATTACTGATTGGAAGACGCAGACGTACCATTCAAAAACGCTCGAAGATATTTCATATCCCTGGTGTCCTCGTATGTAGGTCGGCGATTGCCAACTTTCTCGTTTACTTCGGCTTTGAGACGAGAATAAATGTCTGGGCGTTGACTTAGAACGTAAACTGAAAAGGTGAGCAGAGACGCAGTCTGTAGAGAAAACGATTGAGTAACTCCCTCAATCTGAACATTAACAACCAGGTTCACCGTATCTCTGGCAGCTAAAAGAATGTTCAAGAGCTCGTCCATGACAACCTTTTTGTCTACCGTACTAAAGCCTCAGTAAACTCGCCGTCGTAGAATTTGCAACTCACCTTCAGTTAATTCGATCAAATGCTCCAAAAAGGTCTCCTCCCCAACCTCCTTCACATCCCCCCTCGCGACATCGTTCTTCCTATTGTCCAATGCGTTGTCCAAAATTGGACGTATAAACTCCTCTACACTCTTTCTATGTTTCAACGCGTTATCCTCCCAAAACTCCACCAACTTCCAATACCTGCCGTAAATGCTTCGTTCAGCAATGACTTCCTGACCTTTGGAAAATGCAGTGGCAAATTTGGTCGATGGATGGTCCAGAAAATGGGCCGAGGCGTCTTTAGCGAGAGGGTGGGATTCGGGGTAAAGAAGACCAGCTGAAAGTGAGTTGACTGATTTACCAAAGAGAAATTCGGTAGCAGAGTCGAGGGTAAAGCGTCCTACAGCATCCTATATTAGTATGCTAGGAGTCAATAAAACCGGTATATCCTGGCGAAAATACAGAATTACCTGAAAATCGACGGGAGTGCCAGACGCAAGACGTTCAGAGATGAGTGAAAGTGTATCTTCTGCGTGGCGTTCAAATAAGTCGAAATCGCTGATACGGACTTTGCTGAAGAAAGGGCGCGTCATGTTGCGATGGAATCTGAGATAGACATAAGCATAAGTATTGTACTGGACGTTTGCTACGCTTACTTCCACATGTCGCCTGAAAAGCAAGCTGTAAGTCGAAGTATCTTCATTTTCAAAAATCGACACACCGTCTGAATTGAAGACACCTAATCCAAGTAATGACATCCACTGATCTTCCTCCAATGGACCTGTGATAAAAAACCGTCAGGACAATTGACAACGACGGACACGAGAAGATGGACCTTTGTGAAAGTCGTCGAACTGAGTGGCCAGAATTGCCTGATCGAGCAACAGTTAGTATAAGCTCTATGGGACAAAATGACATGAAACCTTGATGTGTTCTGGTTCTGTTGTCATCACCTGGAGAATGTGTTGAGAAAGCCTGAAGAAAGATCTGAACCGTGATAGACACCTACCCTGTACGTTCCAAATGCTGAAAAAGAATACGCGTTTCCATATTGTTTGGACCACTCATGAGCTACATCGCCTGTCCACAACACTGCCATGAGCATATGTAGTATGTCGACTATGGACGCCACATACCCGTATATCCCGTAAGCGTACTCTCCCCAAGAGCCTTGGCAATCTTGAAACCAGATTCCTGTACTTTGGGTGGAAAGATTGCTCCTAGAGCTGCTGCTTCTCTCCTCCTTCGATATCGATCACGCAGCCCGGAGAACAACCAAACCGCAGGATGTGCGCATAACACGGGAATAACCCAACACCAGATTGGCCAAATAGCTCCTAATTGATACTGGACGAGCTTGAGGATTCCAAAGACGATTAGAGGGCGCCCTAAAGCTCTGGGCAGTACGTATTTCGCGAGTAAGTCGATTCCAGGAGGTAATGCCATGAAGAGTGGAGAAAGTGACAGGGGATGGTGATGCGCGAAGAGAAAAACGGCCTCGCCTTTAATAGGAACTCAGATCTCAGACTTCCTCGTTGATTGTGGCCTGACCTACCCCTGATTCGGGCCGTCCTGCATACCCCCTTAAGACGTTTAGTCAGCCAGATTTCGAATTTGAAGGATTAGCCGTACAAGCTGGCGAGTGAACTTGGCAAGGGCCCGCGCACTTTAGCATGCCGTCGGGTTGCCCAGTCGTTCGTTCACGTTATTCAAATGAGGAAGCGGAGGGTAGTGCGCAGCCCAAATATATTTTGTCTCTCGGGGGCCCTTCACCAATCGTTTATGCATTGTGTCTGTTCCCTCTTCGTTTCGTGCTTCAGTGCATGTAGCTTGCGCTTAGGGTTTGTTTAAGGCGATCTTTCAATTAACATCGGGATAGCCGGACACTGAAAGAATGTGTCTGTACATGGACCATGATCTGATAATACCTGAAATGTAAGTACTCGACGAGGATAGTGTAACAATCCGTCCTAGATCCGAGTATTTCCAACTCCTCGTTACATATTAGCATTTCTTATACTTTGTCTTGACTCCGTTTTATTTCACACACTCTGCAGTTAAGCTCCGTTGTATTGATTCATAATAGTTCCTTAGCTGAATCAACTCCCATACTTGGCTCTGTCCTAAGGCGCCTGACTGTATTCTCAAGTTTGAGCCAACTGTAAGGGGCCAGGCTAAGAGGGACGAGAATAGGAGAGTACAGTCAGGCGCCTTAGGACAAAGCCAAGTATGGGAGTTGATTCAGCTAAGGAACTATTGTGAATCAATACAAGTATAAGTACTGTAAGTATGGAGCTTAACTATGGAGTGTATGAAATAAAATGGAGTCAAGACAAAGTATAAGAAATGCTATGTAAGTAAGAGAATTTGGATGTAACGAGGAGTTGGAAATACTCGGATCTAGGACGGATTGTTACAGATAGGAGCAAAAGACGAGGTTAGTACATCAGGCTTGAAAGAAAAATAGTCTCTGTCCTTGTTCTGTCCTTCAGGGAAACGTTGAGGAAGAGCGCAATGTGCAAAAAAAGCACGTTTAGGGCGGCCTAGGTGTAAGGCTCGACGTCATTTGGTCCCAGCACTCCTGTCAAGTATATCGTCAGTCTGGCTACGCGAGGCTACTCTAAATCTACTCGTCTACCTTCCACTTCCACGGTGCTTACTTCCACCGAAGAACCTTTTCAACGATCTTCGCATTCCTGGTGTCTCTGTCACTCACGCCGATGTAAGTTCTGGAAACGGTTTTCTCTTGTAATCAGCAAAATGAGTCGCGTGTATGTATATAGTGAGCTGCCGCAAGTTGAGCGCCTCCTATTGCAGGGAGCTTCATTTTAATGCTAACGACAGCTAACTTGGTTCTACGATTTTTGTTCTGCTGAGGTCTTCATGCGTACCCAAAGTCCATCCTATGAGTTCACCATGTCAGGTACGTATGTACTTGCCGAGAGCTAATCAGGGGAACACACCTTAACAAACATCGTCAAATGCGATTTCAGCATAACCTTATCTCTCCCTTTCGTAGTTCCAGGTTGAAGGATCCATTCTTTCGGAGGCTGCGAAGGTTGGACGTCTAGAGCGAGGGTAAAATCGGTGAACTTTTGAAGGAGTTTGATCATGAAATACGAGGCTTCGTTGTATGCGAACTGATAATATGTGATCAGAGTTGTATGCTGGGGAGTTACTGAAGGAAACATACCTGTTGACCCAGACATATCCTCGGTCCAGCATTGAATGGCAAGAAAATGAACGGATTGGGAGTCAAATATTTGTGAAGCCTCTCATCCAAGAATCTATCGGGATCGAATTCAAGCGCTGGAGAAGGTCGATTACTCGTCGTTTAGCATCAACGCATCAAGGTACGATTGGATGAAACGTACCATCCGGTCCCCATAGGTCTTCTCGTCGATGCATGAGGAACACGCTGTAGATGACGCTAAAATATGAAGGGAAAGAATGAGTGAATATGATACCGACGAAGACATGAAATGCGAACAGAGTATCCTTTGGAATGCACCATGGACGACCGCCTTTATTTGGGAGAGTGGTGGAGACTCTCGATATCCTAGAACGGGTGCTTAATAGCCTGGCAGTGGACGTATTGATTGGCGAGATACTACCTGATATTGTTAGGGCTGCGAGTTGAAGCCAACGGGGAAAAATCTCGATTTGCCATGTACCATCAAAATCATTAACAGAAACTTACACAGGAGGATACAGCCTCAGTACCTCTAGATGAGTTCATTTTGGATATCAATGAGTATAGTCAAATTCTTCTATAGCAGCAGACGCAGACTCACCGTTCAAAAACGCTCTAAGATATTTCATATCTCTAGTATCCTCGTACGTAGGTCGACGATTCCCAACTCGCTCGTTGATTTCGGTTTTGAGGCGAGAAACTATATCTGGGCGTTGACTGAGGGCGTAGATTGAGAATGTGAGCAGAGAAGCAGTCTGTAAAGACCCAAAGACCTGAGCTTTTCAATCCAGACATCAACGAAAATGCTTACGGTGTCTCTGGCAGCTATAAGGATATTCAGGAGCTCATCCATGACAACCTTTTTATCTGCCATGCCATGGGATCAGAAGTATGCTCTCAATCGTTGTACAAGTCCCAACTGACCTTCAGTTAATGTAACCAAATGTTCCAAGAAGGTCTCGTCTTCAATTTCCTTTACTTCGCCACTCACGACGTCGTTCTTCCTATTCTCCATTGCACTATCCAAGATTGGTAGAACAAAATCTTCCATAGCTTTCCGATGCGTTGAAGCCTTATCCTTCCAGAATTCCAATAATCTCCAATACCTTCCATAGATTGATCGAAGTGCGATGACGGCCTGACCATCGGTGAGCGCATTGACGAATTTGGTTGATGGATGGTTCCGGAAATCAATAGAGGCAGAATTGGCAAGAGGGTGCGATGCGGGATAGGGAAGACCAGCCGAAAGCGAGCTGACCGATTTACCAGAGAGAAATTCCGTGGCAGAGTCGAGGGTAAAACGAGCCGCGATATCCTATTAGATGAAGGAGTCAAAACATGGAATGGAAGATTAAAGATATGTATGAAGGATTACCTGGAAGTCGACGGGAGCACCAGACGCAAGACGATCAGCAAGGAGTGAGAGCGCGTCCTCTGCATGACGCTCAAAAAGCTCAAAGTCGGTGATGCGGACTTTGCTGAAGAAAGGACGTGTCATGTTGCGATGGAATCTGGATGAGGAATGTAGATAAGCCTCACAGCAGTACTTCTCACAGAGGATTGCAAGCTTACTTCCACATGTCGCCTAGGAAGTACAGAATGATGTGAGTACAGCACTGAATTCAAGCGTATGTCCAGAAGCTGAAACTGACCATCCGAGTTGAAGACCCCTGATCCTAGCAGCGAATTGAACTGGTCTTCCTCCATTGGGCCTGCGAATAGACAAAGGATCGATCACGAACGGATTAACGAAGCTTGATTTCCGCGCACGTACCTTTGAAAAAGTCGTCAAACTGAGTGGCAAAGATTGCCTGATTGAGTGAGACTTAGATGAGCGCCATGGCTTGAAGAGTAATTGTAGCACGTACTTTGATGTGCTCTGGTTCCACAGTCATTACCTAGAGAAGCGTGTTGAGAAATGAACGAAAAGTCAAACCGTAGTAGACAGTGATCTACCCAGTTTCCGAAAATTTGAAGGAGATAGGTGTTTCCGTATTGCTTGGTCCATCCATGAAAGACCTCACCTTTTCACAGCATTGGCGTCAGCGCACGTTGCTTCCAAGGCAAGCTATCAAAGCGGCCACGTACCCATGTATCCAGTACGTGAATTTTCGGCAAGAGCTTTAGCAATCTGAAAACTAGATTTCTGGACCCTTGGAGGAAATATTGCTCCTCTGGCTGCAGCTTCTCTCCTTCTCTGATACTGCCCCCGCAACTTGGAAAGCAACCAAGCTGCAGGATGCACACATAGCACGGGAACAACCCAATACCAGTTCGGCCAGGTAGTTCCTGCTTGATACTGGACCAGCTTGAGGATTCCAGCGATGAGTAGAGGGCGGCCAAGGGCTCTTGGTAATACGTCTTTTACGAGTAATTCGATTCCAGGAGGTACGGCCATGAAGAAGTCGCAGACAAGGACAGAGAATGGCCACGATGATGGCAACTCCGAGGACAGAAATCGGTCTTTATATCCGTATCGACCCTTGCCGTATGACACTCTGTGATAGAGTCAGCGAAGGCCCCAGCCTACAAGACTCGTTCACGTTACTGTCAATATTCAACCGAGGAAGCGAAGGCCAAAAGGGGATTTCATTTTCCAAACCCAACTTGCACGTGTAGTTTAGGGCTGGCCCTAGTTTGCTTGTTGCTCGCTTCCTACTGAACCATATTTCCAATCTTCATCACATCCTGAGTGCCTTGGAAGTACATGCAGTTTTGCCGACGGTAGCCATTCTCGGTTCTGAGTTCGTCAAGAGGTTCTATCTCAACGTCCGAATGCACTGCCAGCCGTCTCCGAAGACTTCCAATGACATTGCCAGCTACAAGCTTGCAACCTTGAGGATCTCTTCAGTTTCAAGTCCTGGTCATTGTCGAATGAAAGCCACAACGAACTCGTTTCTTCATTACTTGCAACAGCGAGGCTAGCCGCGTCTCTAGCGCATAAGAAGGATCTTGGATGTCGAAGAGCACTCGCTATGCTGAAGAGCTGAACTGGTTCGTTGCATATCAAGTCCTCCATTCAATATTCCTGATTTCTTACTTCCAGCTCTTCAGTTTTTCTGCGACGGCTCGGACTTCCAGGAACTTGACGTCTCCCTTATCTACGGATAGTTATGAGGCTAGGGCCTGAGGAGCTCCCTCAATAGTTTGTTTGAGCCATTCCGGGCCTCTACTAGTGCTCTGGTCTCTCCAAAGACTTACTCAATCTCAAGGACACGAGTTTTCGTTGGACCTCCTGCGCTGGCAAGACGAGTAGCTGGACTCAATGATGGCACCATAGGACTAGCTGATTTACCGACTGGAAGATTGTGGGTTGAGGAAGCTGTGAAGACGTCGGAGACTCGGTGGTGTGTATTTTTTCTTACTTTTTTCCGTATTTAAGTACAACTGAAGCTGACCACGACCACCATCTAGTATTCCTATCTCCTTTTCGTTCCCACTTACTGGTCGCTCATGATGTGTTTTCCCAACCTTTCAAGTTCTCGGCCCTCTCTGACTCAAATATCGTATACAATGCGTTCAAATAACAACCATTTCCTACCAACTCAATTCCTTTTCTCAGCAGCTCTAGTCAAGCATATTCTGTACACTTGGGGTTCCTGCGTGACCCCAGGCCCAGCAAGCTCCTCCTACTCGTAATCCTCACCCAAACCTTCAAACCCTTACCTCGCTTTGATATCTTCAACGATTCCTACCACCGTTTTCACATCTCATAGGAGAGGACACAGCAATACACGCACATGGGGAACGGGAACCGTCTTTCTATCCGTGTGTATCCTCGTCTTTATTTGCTTGAGCTGAGAAGATACTGACCATCGTCCCATCTTTGCAGGCTCTGCCGCTTGGCATTGTCACTGTCCCGCAAGGAAGCTAGTCTTGCCAGCCTTTTCCTGTTCCTTCGCTTCTTCCAATTTTCTACTCGACAAATGCTATTAGTCCACCCATCACCCCACTCCTGGCCGCCTTAACCTGTCGTCAGGTACGGTACCGCCTGCCATTCATTCGCAAAGCACTGTAGTGAAGGTGTGATGAAGTTTTCAGTCGGTTAGATGGGTGAGTTACACTCAGAAAGCTGAACGATAAACAGAATAACTCATCGCATTATTTTCTAGGTCGATGCCTTTTTGCCCTGGACTTCTTTCCCTTTGTTTTCTGGTATTTTATGACTCTCAGCTCAAGTACAGTGGTGGTGGTGCTATTGGTGTAAACCTCGCGGTGTGATCTTGATGACCACAATTTTCCACCATCATCTTGGAACGTCATCCAAAGTAAAACTGCAGCATCCAGCTCGGTTCTTCCTCTATTCAGCCGAATCTTCGTATATGAACTCGTCTGGTGCACTCCTATCTAACTCTCGATTTTGGTGGACATCAACGTGGTATTTGCTCGCCGACGTCGCTGACAGCGACGAGCTCACCGCTCCCCTGCTTTGCCGCGCGTACGGTACTTTTTCCCACGCACATTGGAGACTATTTTGACTCACGAGCAGACGTCACGCAAGCCTGTGCAGAATAAGCCTGACTTGTGCTTGGTAGTAGCCTGATTGTGTATACACCTCAGTAGTACCCCATTACCACTGTTGGACATTGTCCCGCGAACTTCCTTTGCTGATGATGGCTCCTTTATTGCTTCATCTGCCCTCAGTGTGCGCGCAAGTCTAATTTTGGGCTCGACGATGGACCTATGAACCGCCAGCTCGTCTTGCTCGAGGTCCTATCTCGGGTACACCGGGACGCTTACCGGACCCCCAGCGTATCAGTTCTTGGTCCCAGCCAGGGTACTTATAATTAAATAGACTCCTCCTCCTCCCCCGAGCTACTCGCGATTCGGAGGGAGCTGACAATCCATCAAGGCAAATAGAGCCTCTTTGGGCCTGCAGTCTGGTGCTTTGACCACGGACTTGACCTGGACCAAATTTTAAGGTTCTGATACCGTCCCGTATACGGCCTTTACGACCGTCTTGCTCGAGGGATTCCCGGAGGGGCTTTAGAGTGACCACTGTCGTTTGGAAGCTAGGGTAAGCAGATGGTAAGGTTTGAATTGACTGCTTCATCCACTCAATCATTTTTAATGTGCGTCAGACGGTTTCTGTTACTGCTGAATGAACAGAATGTACCTATTTTTTGGAGTTTACCAAGGATTCACTCTGATCTCACCAGCAAATATCGATTGAACCACAACGCAATATATTTTCGGTCAATTCTTCAGCAGGGCAAAATGTGGTGTCGGGCATCTCGGGAGACACTAAACCGTATTACGACCGTGTACGGTAATTACTGACGGTACCGTATGTTACCTGCGCTGCTGTCGAGACGGTACAGTCACGGATTCATATTGACGGTGCCGAACCCTACATACAATGTTGCGCTTCTCTTTTCTAGTTGTGTTGTCGTGGCCTCAGCTATTTTGGCGGACGCTGCTGGTCATGATGT
The DNA here is from genome assembly GCA_013368315.1 of Tetrapyrgos nigripes. NCBI lineage: Eukaryota > Fungi > Basidiomycota > Agaricomycetes > Agaricales > Campanellaceae > Tetrapyrgos > Tetrapyrgos nigripes. The sequence goes on along the minus strand of JAACJM010000163.1, from coordinate 139,844 downwards.
TTACACACGGAGCCCTTTATGACCGTGTCTGTTTGGATCCTCAGCTCTGCAGCCGGTGTTATATGGGTATGGTGACATGGTCGATGTAGGTTTACGAGCCATGGGCTTTCTTCCGGTCAATAGGCATTTATTTGGTCAGCGTGTACGTGGATAGAATATGTACAATTGGTCAAACCGGTCGATCGTAGTGAATCTGTCTTTTATTTTCCCTTCCTTTCCCGAGTCGCATAGCAGCACGTCATGAGTTGTGCCTTCCGTCGTCTCTCGCGTCATGCCTCGTCCTCGGTACTCTCTTCGCAGTTTATTACCAGCCAAGAAATATGACTCGTCAAGATATGTACAGACTGGGTATCTGGTCTTTCTGCAAATGATCCAAAAGGATGTCAGCCCAGCTAGATAACGATGGACAATGAGTCAACACGCACCGAGATGTAAGAATATGTATAGTTCAGCCATCAACGTCCATGACCTGATCGAAAGTGGTTACAGTAATTCCGTTCTCCTTTGTAAGGGTGTTATTCATTTTTTCCAGATCTTGCAAAACCTCGAAAGCCCGTGGTTCCAACGGAATCGATGCCTGAAAAAGTAGAATACAAGTTATAAGTGGTGCACAGATATGTAATCGAAAACTCGTACCAATAGCTGTTGAGCTTTTTGAACACACTTCTGAGCTTTTTTCACAACCAATATACGTTTCTGGGGCTGTAAGATAAATCTGAGTAAAATACTGAGAAAAAAAGGCAAAAAAAAAGGCAAAAAAAAAGGAAGAAGAAAAAGATAAACAAGCACTGAAGACCCGACGACTCTCGGCGAGTCTCCTGCAAACCAGTTCTCCAGCACCACAAGAATAGAGAGATAATCCAAGGCCAAGAGGATTGTGGTCCTACCGTGTTATCGTCGCTAAAGTCACGGCGTGGAGCCGCGCCGGACGTTGTCTGGGAAGTAGATATCTCCTCTCCGAGTCGGAGGGAATTTGAGCAGCGTTTGTATGGATGATAGTGCAGGCTTTTGGCCATGTGCTATAGATGCTATAGACTTGATGAAGGGTGAGGGGAGGAACGACAATGCTGGATTTGAAGGAAGTGGCTGGTGGGTGTTCGAGTGCGACGAGTAATATCTAGCTGTCTGAGTTTCAACTTTTGGATCCCGACGCCTTTTCCATCAGAAAAAGCCATGATTTGATTGACCGGGTTGCCCGGCTTGTCAGCTTGTTTGTAATTGATTTGGGCGTCAATTTCCATTGAAAAACAGCAAGTTCGCGAGACGAGGTCACAGTCACAACCCCCTCGCGAATTGAACGAAATGTACAGTAGATCGAGCTGCCCACTTGTGGCGATCAACTCCGTCTTATCATGGTACTATATCCTGCTAGTTCCATTAAGGCTAAAAATGCGATACAAGTAGTATATTATGATACACGCCGATTTGAGTTCCTAGTAATAGTCTCCCCAGCCCCCAAACTCTCCCACTCCTGACGACCTGCTCTCGTATTTTGAACCATCTGCTGTGGGTCAAAAAGTCTGCCAACTGAAGGGCCTTCTGGAGCAGATTGGCTTGCCCTACGTTTTCGCCACATGTAAATGAAGAATGCCCAGAGACCTAGAACAATAATTGATCCGATAACAATACCAGCGATCGCACCACCACTGAGACCAGTTGAGCTTCCACTGGAAGCTGAGCTCAGAGCTGGACTGGGCGTAGTACTGGGGCTGGTAATACTACCGGGGAGGCCAGGGGGACCGGACGGGCCGCTAGTTGATGAATCACTACCAACTGTAGTTTGGTTTAAAGCAGGAGATGTTGGAGAATTATCCGAAGCGGAGACAAAGCCACAACGAGTAAAAGTGTTTCCTGGGTTTACTGCGAGATCTTGAGATAGCCGTTCCCGAGTCCATTCACTGTAGTACAATTTAAGACGGGTTCTTAGGCAAGGTCGATAGCACGTACTAGAACCAGGATCCATCGTCCCAGAAGATCCTGTCGTACATATCGTCGAATATCTTGATGTTATTCTTGCACACTGCCGCTTGGATGTCATCAGTGAACCTGTTTGGATGCAATCAACTTCACAGTAATACATGTACAAAAGAGAGGAAGGACTAACGATTTGTTTGTAACCGGTGAGCAATTGTTGAGATATGTTTTATACGTTCCATTTACAGCGTCTAATCCAGTGGGATCATGAGAGAATCCTTGTTGGCAGCTGCAGACTCGAAAGTTCAGAAATTCGCTGGTTTTTCACTTTGCAGTCGCCAACAATGTCAAAAGAATCCTGACCTTAGGCATAGCATGCTTAAGCCGAATGATATCGAGTTGCAACAGCATTCATCTATAGTAAGTATCTCTCTAAGCAACGAGGGCTAGAGGGCTGGATCGAGAACTTACGGCCTCTTTTACAGATATCCGGGGGAGTGTTTCGATTCAGCCTTCCAACTTCATCTGAACATCGTAGTACATCAGAAGAGGCCCAGCCAAATTTTAACGACACCACGTACATTGAGGATCACATATTTGCCTTAGCCTCTCGTATGTTTTGCCTTGGGATAGATAGAGTGTAAATGGGAGTGCGCTGATTCGAAGAGAAACGAAAACTTTCACTTACATGGTGTTTCCCCAACCACGTTGGTGTACCAGTCCAGTCCTCCATCTGCACATTGCACATTCCCCTCGGCGATAACGGAAAGTAGGCTACAAAAAACCGTTATGAAGAAGGAGAGAACGAGAGGGAAAGGAAGCATGGGGGGTGAACAGCGCGCGCCAACCAGGGCTCACATATATCTATGGCTGCGGTGGCTCGCATGGATGCAACATTGATGTCAATCAAAGTTCTTGGCCCTTAATGCATTGACATCGCTAATCATTCCCATCGTTGCTTCGACAAAAGAATAAGGACGTATGCAACATTCAAGAATACTTAATTAGCTACATATACATAACAGGAACGCGGCAGCGTGAAGAAAATAGCGGACTGAAACAGTATGGTAATACTATGTGAACGGTCCACTATGGGGAGAAGAACGATGAGAGCAGTAAAACGTAGAATTGTTGCGTAGGATCCAGAAAGATGCAGAAAAAAGGAGGAAGAAAAGACTGAATGAACGTAACCCAGAAAACCTGATGCAAGATAGAATATATATACAATACAAATGACAATTAAAGGCCTCGACAGCCGTCGAGAGAAGATGGCAAATAATACTCAGCCGAACTGCTCTCCATAAGCGGGAGGCAGCCTGCCAGACATTGACCGCTCCAGCATGCTCTCAGAAACCGGCCCTGCATCCCTATGTCGTTCCGACGGAGGTGTCAATGACCCACCTGACGACGTCGAGTATGGATTATATCCGTGCTCTTGGTCTCGGTCAGAAGAATTTTGGACAGGCTGCTCAGCAGGGATAGGTGGCAGAGGAGCTTTACGAGTCGAGCGAGATCTAGTGGCGTATGCTGCTCCAGCTACACCGGCAGCGCCAGCGCCAGCGACAGCCATATCGGCACCGGAGCCCACTCCAGATTCGCTACCACTACCTGATCCTGACCCGCCAAAAGCGGAGCCGTGACCAGAACCGCCCGAGACAGAGCCAGAACCGTGGCCTGAGCCCGCGGAATGAGACTGTGGATAGGCCGACGAGATGCTGGAAGAAGAGCCAGTGTAGGCATTTTGATCGCCGAACGGGGTTTGGTGGAAAGATGTCTCCCGTGAGTGGTTTGGCACAGAGGAATATGAATAGGGAAAGGGGTTTATCTGGGTTGTTGCAGGTTCACCTCCGTTGGCGCCCAGGGCTGAGGATGCTATAATCACTACGTAAGTACTGACAGAGGCTTTGCGAGGGTAGTAGATACTCACTGCCGTTTATCCCACCATTACCGTCCCCACCATCGATAATGACCTGCCCTGTATACCTTCGCCTCGTCCTCGCATCTTGTCTCTTCCTACACCACCAGAATGCTAGAAAAGCAACCACGAGGGCAGCCACGCCTGCGATGGCGATACCTGCAATAGCACCTCCACTCAGAGACGACTTTGAACTGTCTGCAGTGGTATTATCCGAGCTTGAGCTAGGATTGGATGTTGACGAGGACGAAGACGAAGACGATGAGGAGCTTGAGGATGAGGAGGAGCTTGAAGACGTGGTGGAGTGAAGGGTGGTAGAGTCACAGTGCGTAAAGGTGTTGTTCGCGTGCGTAGCGATATCTTTGTTGAGAGTCTGTTGTGTAAACTCGCTATAAGCGATACAAGAAATGAGCGGATTACCCTTCAAGGATGCAGAAAAGGAACGTACTAGAACCACGCCCCGTCACCCCAAAAGATACCGTAGAGATCGTCAAATACTTTTATTTGCTGGTTACATACAGCTTTTTGTATGTTGTCAGGAAATCTATACGAGCCCGAAGTCAATAAACGGTCAATTAATGGTCAGGATGTAATCGAAAGAGCTGACTCACGACTGATTCGTGTTAGGTGAGCAGAATCCAGTCCTCCCTGCAGTAAGATACTGCTGGTACGCTCCTGTACCAGCGTCAAATCCGTTCGAAGACTTAGAAAAACCCTGCTGGCACCTGAGAAAAACAACGGTTCAGAATTGATACCGATCTCCACACACAAAACTCGGCGGAGCGACGGCGATGTAAAGCTACTGACGTGAGACACAACATGCTCAAGGAAAACGATATCGAGTTGCAGCAGCAGTCAGCTAAGTAAAAAATGGACGAAATGAGAATCGAGTCACACAGCATTCTAAGCACGCACCGACTTGCTCGTCACAAAAATCAGGAGGAGTATTGGGGTTTTGGTCTCCGACTTGGTCTGTGATAAAGATCAACGATGAGCAATGTCTTGACAGAGAACGCGGAAGGCGACGAGGATGGACAGATAACGAGCGCACATTGAGGGTTGCATATTTGTCGTAATCTCTCATAGGTCCGACCTAGCGAAAGATTTCAAGTTAGCTAAAGGAGAGTAAGACCTAAGAAACGACGCACAAGGAGTCTCTCCAACCAGACTCGTGTACCAATCCATTCCTGAGTCCGCACATGCCGTTCTTCCAGCGAACGAAAAGGGGAAATTGAGAGAGAGGGCGAGAGAGCCCAGTAGGAAGGCGGAGCCAACCATGAGGGGCGAGGTAGTGGTCAGTCTCCAAGGTAGATTCAAGCAGCTCCACGGTGGCGTTTGTAAATTCCCCTTTTAGTCAAGCTTTTGATGGTGCCTGTGAAAAAAGTATAGCCAACGCCGGCTCTTCCAAGGCTTCTCAGCATTATATATGAGTTTGAGTGAGTTGATCATCTAGCTAAAGTACCTATTGCAGAGAACGCGTCGTCTGGATCCTTTTCAACAAACATCTTGCATTCGGCCAGAGCTGCGCGGAAGCATACATCTACCCTTTCAGTACTACATAGTAGTAGCAGCGACGTCCCTTTTCAGCTCTTTGCATCCGAAATGAATCAGCTGTCGGCTTATTAACCAGGAATGACGCCTGCCAAAAGAGGGAGGAAGAGTACCTTGGGAAGACCTGGTGTCGGGCTGTGTCGGGCTTGGCAAGGCTAAGGCTAGACGCCGCGGCTTGCGGACTCGGAACATCCCTGTTTCCCAGGCATTTGCGCTCGTAGTAGTTATTCCATAGCTCATTTACTTATTCTGTACTTGATTTACAGGAATTGAACAGTCCTTCTAACACGTATTTCTTCCAAAAAACTTTCTACAGGTAGGCTCTGAGTAAACTAGTTAGATACATTCAAGTATTAGTGGGGTATAGGGTCTATGTATGCTAAATTTCAGAGCAAGAGCGTGTGTCTATGGTAATGCATCAAAAGTAGGGGTGATCACTGTACCGTGCCCGGCTACCAGACAGCTATGGTCGTAAGAAATACAGCCACGGGAACGCCGTGACCGTATCGTATCGTACATATATAAAAGCTCACTCTAGTTTGAGACAGTATGGTTGCTATATTGTACGACCGTATTACGGGTTTACGGATGATAAAAGACTCGATTTATTCTGAAAATAAGTTTTTGATGCACAGGTAGCATAGAATGAATATAAAGAGTGAACCAAAACGTAGTTCTACAAGATGTGATGTAGTCTCGTAGCCAGACAGTAACGACGATCATTAGAATGATGAACAATTATAAATTTATAGTGTAAACCCCGAGTCCATATGGAAAATCAGAGAGTAAGAATGTAGGGAGGCATTCATTAGGTTTTTTGAGTCTCTAGATACTACACGAGAGGAGGTTTAAAGATAAAATGCGGAGTTTAAGCTGTACCTGGGTATGTTACACATGTATGAATAAGGGCATCTCACAAATTGATGTCATCCTCACTCTTGATTGGAATAGGTGAAGGGCAGCCTCTTACCCAAGCTGGGCACGGCGGACTAATGGTGATGCTTAGCTTTCAGTAGACCGAGCCCAGTCGCCTGATACGAGGCTGGGTGAAGGGCTGTGAAGGTCAAAGCAAAAAAAAACCTTTGCACTGGACTTTGTCTGGACTCGCGATTGATCCGCGATATCGCATAGCCTGCGCTCAAGCATAACCCCTAATTATATCTTCAGGAGCCACTCAAGAGTTAACCCTCTGTGCGCTCCCGCTGTATCTAAAAATGGTTTGCTAACGACGAACACAGGACTGATAATCATCATGAGACCAACTAAGTATTCATGAAACATCTACTTCGCAGGTTGCAATGGACCCGTAAAAAGCTATTCCGAGTTGCAAGTTCATACTTAAATGCATCAGATGTACGATGAAAACACAGCAAGTTCTAAGAAAGTTGCAGCCGTAAGTGCGACTAATGCTTCCATCTTTCATCATTTTGTGATATCTAGGAACCCGTGTGCTGAAGCTTGTCCTAGATGAGTGATTGTTCTTGCTGTTGTGCTAGCAACGTGCTCCCTTAAAGTGACGGACTGGCTCTCTTCTTCGTCCCCCTCTCGCACATATGGAACACTCTTTCCTCCTCCTCCTCCTCCTGTCGCTTGCTACATTTAACTTGTATATCATTCCAACGTTTGCAGAAGGGAATATAACATGCGCTGATGATGCATTGGACTGGTATAGTAATGCCGTTGGGGAGACTCCTTGTAAGCGTAACATATCCGATTGGTCGTCCTTCTTGATTGTCCTTATTACTTACTCGACGTATCCAGGTAAAACATACGAGCGGCTGAGGCAGATATGTAACCCTCAATGTGAGCTCATTTCGGGATTTGGACCTTGTCAACGATTGACGGTCTCTGTCCGTACCAGTTCAAGTTGGAATAATGAATACCAGTACTCCACCGGATATCTGCAATGAACAAATCGGTGAGGCGTTGTAACTCTGTCTTAAATTCGCAATGGCTGACTTCCAGCTTTCCAAGCCGATTGCTGCTGCAATTCAATCGCATTTGGTCTTAGCATGCTATGCTTAACGTTGGTTATTCTATGCGACCTCACTAGATGGAAATAAGTACTCACAGCTCCGCCAGATGCCAACAAGGACTTTCTAATGCTCCTAATGGATTCGACGCAGGAGCTGGGGCGTATGAGATATATCTTTCTGGAGGACATTCCGCTGGCACTTTCTGCTCACCCAACACGAACAAGTCGTACGTTGGCTTGTTTTTCATTCTTCATTATAAAGCTGATTTGAATGATGTACGGTTCATCAGATTTACTGATGAAATACAATCAGGAGTGTGCAACGCAGGAATTAAGATCTTTGACTCGATGTATAATCGAGTTTTCTGGAGTGATGGATCGTGGTTCTAGTGAGTAAAGTCCTTTCGTTGCTTACTATCGCCTTGACTGTCTCTCTTAGCGAGTGGACCCAAGGCTTTTTATCGAAAGATATCGCATCCACCGGTGGAAACACATTTACACATTGCAATTCGACCGCTTCCAATTCCTCAACGGTACGACCTACATCGTCTCCCACTTCAACACAGAATTCTGGCATATCAACCCCAGGCGAAACAAATGGCGTAGATGAGTCCACAAATCCCAATTTTGTCGCATCTAGTTCCCTGGGGGATCCTTCTGCATCCAACACACCTAGTTCCGATACCTCTTCAAGCTCGAGCTCAGCGAGCAACTCTTTAGGAGCAGGTGCAATCAGCGGCATCGTGATAGGTGGTGTTGTAGTGCTTATTTTGTGGGGAATTATTTTCTGGATGTATCGCCGTAGAAACTCGTCCAAACGGAGTTTCATTGCGAGGCCTTTTGTTTCTGAGACTGGTCAGTTTGGGAGTGCGAGTGGTGAGTAATTCTCAGCTAGATAAATGTCTTTGCTCATACTTTCATAGATCTTCTTGCTGCGAGGCACCACTGACCCTCACAGTTTGTATTCAGACACCGTAAGCTTGATCGCTCGAATTGTAAATTCAAATAGAAAAAAATTTGTAAATTAGCCGGAAGTATTTTAGATTCCGTGGATGATTAGGGCAAAAAAAACATCTCTTAGGGAGAGCCAGGTTACTATGCTAGAGGCAGAAGTACAATAATGTAGAGTACATAGTCCAAAAACCAAAAAGATCCAGTGGCCAACGTGGGGATCGAACCCAAGACCTTCGCGTAGAACTGGTTGAACAACCGACCTGCAGATGAGGGCAAATCGGCTGTTCAGCCTATTAGCACGACGCTCTAACCAACTGAGCTAGTCGGCCGATGCGTCAGGCTTTGGGAAGGTCAGTGTTCATATAGGCTGTCGACGTAGAGTTATGCTGCAAGACTCCTCTAATTATCTTGCTTTTCGCTTTGAGACGTAGTCAGAGGATGACGGAACAAAAGATTAGGCTGACACGGGGAGCCCTGGAACAGCGGCACCCCTGAAAAATCAAATTTCGAGACGGCGAGTGCCTATTTACATCATGTATAGTAACTACGAGCAAAGATCAAAGAAATATAAGGGTTGAGGTGGGTGGGTTGCGCAAATATGTACATATGCTAAAGAAATGAATAAGGGAGTAAGACGAAGGAAAGAAGAATGTGGCGAGTCTTTCGGTACGGCGGAAATATGTACGATGGAAGAAGGAAGTTCCAGGAAAATGGAGATCAAAAATGACGACAGTGATGATGAGATCGAAAAGATAAAGAAAAAGAGAAAAGGAAAAAATATGAAGGAATATGAAATAAATGGAGAACGGATCGCGAAGACCGGGGTCACGGAGACCGAGCCACGGAGGCATAGGGACACCCTGAGGCGCCTGGTGCACGGAGCACTGAAAGAGGAGATAGAGGGGACTACAATGGTCACGTACGTGATAATTAGACTGCTGTAAATTGATAGACTTTAAAAACGATAAATCTATTCAACTTAGTTGCCGGTGACGCACCTTGTATAGAGCGTAATCGGCCAGCAGTAATTCCGGAGATTTAGGGATTCTCGACAGGCGTCGGGCGCTCGCTTGACAAAAATTGACATCAGCAGACTATAAAATGACTCGACGGGCAGATATCTTTACGCATCAGCGTTCTTCATAAGAACCTAGCGTCAAGTCGCCGAGAGCGAGCAGCACATATACGAAGAGATCAGCGGCAAGATGGCTTCCAACACCATTCCAGCTAGGGAGCTGCCCAAGGCTGTTGACCTTTCTCACCATCTTAACAAGCTCAGTCGGTCAAGAGGAGGGAGTCCTTTGAAACATCTTTTCCAATGTAAGTAGCGGATCCTTCCTCGCCGTGGTTGATGCTAATGTTACAGCACTCGGCGAAAGACTTATCTGAACCTGGAATAATCAGTCTCGCAGGAGGCGAGTCAGCGAAAGTCATCTATTCCAATGTACTAGGCCACTAAGTATCCACTCGTGCCTTCTACAGGTCTTCCTCATCCGAGCTTATTCCCATATCAACAACTCGACCTCAAGGTCTATGCATCTGATGCAAAAATCATGCCAGGAGAGACGGTTCATTCATCTGTAGACATATCTCTTCCTCAGTACGCCTCTACCAATCAAACGAATACGCTTTCGAAGGCCATACAATACTGTAAGTCTCCATCGCTCAAATAATCGCTCAAAACCCCTCACTTCATCTTCACATACTATGCATGCCATTCAAAGGTTCTGGCCGCGGTTCCCCAGCTCTCACATCCCTTTTCAGAGATTTCACTTCCAAGTTTATGCGTCCAGGATACGCTGATTGGGACCTTCTTCTCAACTCGGGCAGTACAGATGGGTGGAACAAAGTCGTGGGCCTTCTCTGTGAATATGGAGACTATATCATCGTCGAGGAGCATACCTTCCCTTCTTCTCAATCGTTGTGGGCTCCTATGGGGTGCAAAGGCGTTCCGATAAAGATGGATAAGGATGGGATGATTCCGGAGGATTTGGAACGCGTCTTGGACAAGTGGGATGAAACTCATCCAGGAGTTAAACGGCCGCATCTGTGAGTACGAGTATTTTATTCACTTACTCTGATGATTTTTTGAGATGGCTGATCGATGATAACTCTTTGGAGACTTTATACCGTTCCTGTTGGTCAGAATCCCACTGGTGCCACGCTTCCATTTGAACGAAAACAAGCGATATACGATACCTGCGTCAAATACGATATCATTATCTGCGAAGATGACCCGTACTATTTCCTGCAGCTTCCCGAATACGTGCCTCTGCACGAACGGAAAGAAGATTCCAAAGTCGTAGAAAACGATACCGACCTCATGAAGACGCTCGTCTCTCCGTTCATACACATTGACCATCAAGGACGTGTCATTCGTCTCGAGACTATGAGCAAGGTATATAGATAGACTTCTTTAGTCTACGTTTACGATGACTAAATCGAGCATTAGACCCTGGGACCAGGAAATAGGCTAGGGTACTTTGTTTGCAACTCCTTCTTCGCTGAGCGACTAGTACACGCAACGGAAGTCGTTTCTCAGGCGCCGTGTGGATGGTCACAGGTATGTACTATCTCAGCTATGAAGACTCAGGAGACCCTTCACCGCCGAATAGGCAATCATCGAGGAGCTTCTCAAGCATTGGGGTCAAGACGGATACATTCGTTGGTTGTTGGGCGTCCGGGAGAACTACGCTATTCGTAGAGATTGGATCGTGAGTTGTAGCTGCACCCAGGGCCATTTTCAGACCCATCATTTACATGATGATTTAGTGCGATATATTTCACGAAGTGTTCGATGTCATTCCCGCAGGAATGGAACATATTGATGATTTCCTAGCTTTGGCTAAAGGCCACAAGGAGGATCCTCAAGCAATACCTTTCTTCAGCTTCAGTTATCCAAAGGTAAGTGTTGATCATTTCTTTGAAATTTGCGATCAGCTCATGGTGATTCGTGTAAAAGGGTGGAATGTTCATCTACGTCAAAGCCTATCTCTCTCAAAACCCAGAGTTCAAAGCTTTGCAGGCTTCAGGTGAACAAGAGCCTGATAGGGTGTGGACAGAAGCGTTCTGGACGCAGCTTATTCACGAAGACAAGGTACTTAATCTGATCATTCAGAAGTTCGGATCCCTAACGATAATTTTCTATAGATCTTGCTGACACCGTACTGGTTCTATCAACCGATCGTTGCAACGGGTGAAGAGCAGAAGAAAGAACCTGATGTAGCGTTTTTCCGTATGACTTTCTCATACGAAAGCGTAAGTACCCAACCTTGTAAATTCGCGGGTTCCTACTTATGGATCATTGATTGATTCAGCGTGAAGATATGCTCCTCGGAATTCAACGCCTTGCAAAGGCATTCAAAAGGAACTGGCAGATAGTAGATTAAGTACACGACTTTGTGAGATTAACCAATGTACATATAGCACAGTCTTGTCATAGCCTCTCGTATGCAGCTCGTATGCATCATTAATTTAGAAGATGTACCATCAGTGGGCGTTACTAGATCGCTATCAAATAAGTATGGATTTTTCGTCAGTGATATAAGTATCAAAAATAGGAATATGCCAAGGAGGATAGTACTCTTCCGCTACATTTGATACTCTAGTTGCTGCTGTAATAGAGTAAGCCTCCGTTCAAAGTGGTGTCCAAGTGGCACTGTGGCGGGATAAGTAAGCGTTCGGATGTATCCGGATGAGTACATGCGGTCTACACGTGTTGTGGTCCCGCTTTGAAATTTGGAGCGACCTCTTCCGCACTTTATCAAGGTCGTCATCATCCTCGCCCCCTCCTCGTTCCTTCGATAGCAGATGGGTCCTGTGCGTTTCACGTTTCAATCTTTTGTTTTTAAGCACTTACACTAGGGGTGTCACCGCAGTTTGTCTCGGGAAGATCGCAGCCTGCTTCCTGCCTCTGAAATCCTACGACAATGGCAGCCGTATCGCATCAAGTACGACCTGGTCTCAGATTCCAACCTCAAGACTTTTACTATGGAGATGAGTTGGATGAAGCCGTACTCAGGACTATCACAGAGGAGTCGGAGAGTTTGTATGAAGATTCTTCTTCAGATGAGCTCGACGACGAGACCGCATTGGCTATCGCTATACAGGAATCTCTGGAATCAGCCAAGCGTGAAGATTTTCGACGATCCTTACATCAGCAGCCGGTCACTGCGAGACCTTCACCTCTCTATGCTGAGAATGGGTCGGCTGTCAGCTCATCGCTTCTGACGTCGATGTCAAGCTCCCCTTCGTATTCTTCTCGACCTCAGCTGGGAGCTAGACCTCTTTCAACTCTTACTGTGGATACTGATATCCCCTTTACGCCTCCGTTGCGGACAACGACCTCATCGTCACCATCTACCTCTGCTTCGACGCATACTTCTTTGTCCGGATATCCACCTTCGTCTCCCTCTTTCGACAATCCTCCACCTATTCACCGCCCTTCCACGAATAGAACTGCTGGCAGCTCTTCTCGTACCTCTCAACACCTTGACGTCGACGAAATGGCGAAATTGTCCAGGCGGTCTTCCATGGCAGCAGCAACGAGGATGCTGAGGAGTACGCTGTCTCGACGCTCATCTCGTATTGCCATGCATGGACCTGCATCGTCTACTCTACCCCCGCAGAGCTCCGACCTGCAAGCCGAGATGAAGGAGTATGAAAGGCTATTCTTTCCCAAGCAGTTACCAGCCTGCTCGAGGTGTGGTGGGAGGTGTAGGATTCTTTCAGTACGTACGGATAGCCTTATTAGCCTTGTGCAGCTTCTGACAACTTCCTGTGGTCTCTTATAGTCTGTTCAATCCCAAAAGCACCGTCATTCTGCATCGTCAACTCCCTTCAAGCTCCATCAACATCTTCACCTTATCTGTACCGTTCCGGAATGTGGTCAAGTCTACTGTCGCGGGTGTTTCAAACCACGACACCGTACCAATTGTCCTTCACACTGCTTCTCATCTTCAGGCAACGAGACTTGTCCGGCAGCCATGTCATGCTGTGACGTGGCACGCTTGATCGGTGTTTTCGAGGTGCTCAAACACCTAGAGGAAACCTACCTGGCAGTAGCATCCTCTTTCTCTACTTCATCGCCGCCGTCCCAACGAGCTGGTTCTCAGTCGGGGCAATGGGAAGACCGCGCTGAGCGTACATTTGCCCTTCTTCGATCTCTTCTCTCACTTGACGACGACTCTTCGGAAGACCAGGCCGAGTTTTGGTCCGACATTGCACCTCTCCTCGAAGTCTCCCTCCTTCGTCACGTACTGTCCGTCCTTCTCCGAAACGCCTCTGTCAAAAACTGGGTTGCGCACAGTGACATGTACCTATCTGTCCTTGCTCTTTTGCGTACCCTGACAGACTCGCCAGAGGACCGAGTGGTGGCATTGTTTATGGACCCGCCTGGCGCATCCTTAGGATCTAGTCGTGATCATTCCGGCAGTAGTCAATACGGCGGTCTGAGGCCCGATTACGGGATCAGTCGGTGGGCAAGAGATTGTACCGAGGCCCCATCCCCTCCGTCTTCTAATGACATGTATAGCAGATTGGCAGGCTCCAGTCTCTCTCATTCTCCTTCTCATGACAAAGGACATCGTTCATGGCCGTTACCTCGCGACCAGACTCAAGACTCCGAGTCTCTCTACTCTATCATCGAAGGGCTAGATGCCCACCGCATGGCGTTGATCGACATGAGGAACCGAATTAATTTCCCGCCGACAGTGGAGAAGCTATGGGCTATGGCGGATGGACTGATGTATTTGGTGCTTCAAGGACTGTTGTTGTAAAAGCTTTCTTTCTTTCTTTCTCTTCTTTGTGCTATCCTATCCTGGATTCTTTTTACGTGGTTGTAGGCCATTTGTATCCTCCTGCGTTATTGTATCCTCTGTGTCGTTAGCTGTGCTATGCTTTCTTTTTTGCTTTGACTCGCCATCTCCTTTGGCTCGACGTCTTTTTTTTTCGTGGTTGTAGGTCATCTGTATCCTCCTGCGTTATTGTATCCTCTGTGTTGTTAGCTGTGCTATGCTTTCTCTTTTACTTTGACTCGCCATCTCTTTTGGCTCGACGTCTCTTCATCATGTATCATGCTTTCTCATTATTTCCGCTGGGTATCGGTTGGTCACCGGTCATGCCCTATGCCCTGCTTTGCTTTATTCCTTGTACCTATTGTATTAGCTTCTGTAGCCTACCCTCCGATTGTTCTTAAACTCAAAACTTGCCCTACAAACGCATTATGATTTAATGAAATCTTCACTAGTTTTCTTTCGCCCTACAAGTAAGCTACCTCTACTTGTTGACGCCACACTTGAGGGGTGAGCAGCCTAGTATGCACTATGCTTTCAACAGCTAACGCACAGTAACGCACCCGTTACCAAGCGTCCTTAGTAGACGATCTAAGGCTCATACAGTTATGTATAGTCTGTATATATTATTTTGCGGCCGCAATAAATGACAATGGGGCGGGACTAGCACGGAGATAGGATACCGAATAGACGGAGACGGGATACGTCAGGATCTGCACTCTCGAAAACTCGTGGCAAGGCATACGTATGTTTTGGAAGTTAGAGTGTAAGTAAATTCTTTTACGACTCGTTCTGCAGCCTCTGTTGTGAAAGCCCAGTACATTTTACTGCAGATTCCTACTTACCCGCAAACGCATCCGGGATTTCCGGGGTACGCTTGAGAAAAGGACTTTCATTTTTCATGTGCGATGCTACTCAGTACTCCACGCTCAATTCCAAATTCGATTTGGTATCCTTGCCGTGATATGTTATTCGCCAGTCGTATCAGCCAGGCAATGAGCAAGCACACACATGCGTAGCCCGGGTTGCGGGCGCATTGAGATTCGAGTACAATAACTTATCATAAGCAGTTCAGAACCTTCACGACTACTACAATGGCCACCACTACCATCCCCTCCCATGCCAGCAAAAGTTCCACACTAAGGATTCCATTGAAGACATTTACTCTGGAAGAGGTTGCTAAGGTGAGAATCCCCTTCGTGCAGAGGGATAAACAGTGCCTCATTCTCTGTATTCTAGCACAACAAGGAGCTCGATTTAGTATGTTCTCCAGCGCTACGATACGATGTTTATAGCTCACCATCTAATCTCCCAGTGGGTCGTGATTAACTCTAATGTCTACGACCTCTCGAGGTTCGCACTACTCCATCCAGGTGGGAAAAGTGTCTTGTTCTCTCCGATGATAGGTGTGTAAATAAGTCCGTTCTGGCTCGATCCAGCTTTGTGAACTGCTGTACTTCTCATTGGCAGCTGGACGAGATGTGACCACAGCCTTTTTTGGTCTGCATAGACAAGACGTCCTCGAACGACCCCAATATTCTCGTCTCATCATCGGGAAGATACATGGCGAGAAAGAAGTAGTAATCCCTCGTACTCCTGGCTCGTTATCTGCCGTCCCATATGGAGAACCAGCATGGCTGTCGGAGGGCTTTACGAGCCCTTACTATAAGGATAACCACCGGTTTTTTCAACGAAAGATGCGGGAGTTTGCTGATACGGTATTGAGAGAGGAGGCTCTGAGATGCGAAGATAAAGGGACGCGGATATCTCAGGAGGTTTTGGATAAACTGAAGTGAGTAACCCTGCTCCCGGACTTGCTGTTTATTCCTTCTCACGACGACAAATGTAGTGAGACCAACATCCTCGCAATGAGGCTAGGTCCTGGACCACATCTGCATGGGAAGCAACTCATGGGTGGCGCTGTACAGCCAAACGAATTTGATTACTTCCATGAGGTTCACCCATTTATTCTTGCGTGGCTTTCTAGCATCTAATCTTTTGAGTAGCTTATTCTTAACATGGAGGGTTCCCGATTTGGTACACGAGGGTTCATCGATGGGATGTTGGGAGGCATGGTCATTGGTTTACCGCCTGTGATGAATCACGCTTCCCCGGAACTGAAGGCGAGAATTGTCCCGGAGGTATGATGTCATTGCCCTCCGGATTGCTTCACACTCAAGCTCATGTCATCAGGTACTACAAGGCAAGAAGTTCATCGCCCTGGCTATTACAGAAGCCTTCGCTGGTAGCGATGTAAGCGGTTTGCAGACAACTGCCGTGAGGGATGGAGATTTCTGGATAGTAAATGGGACGAAAAAGTACGTCGTTGATCATTTCTAGATTTGATTTCAGGAAATTGACCCGCCTTCTAGGTGGATCACGAACGGAACATTCGCAGATTACTTTACAGTTGGGTGTAAGACCGAGGTATTTTCTGACTGGACTCCTAAGCTTTGTTGATGTTTCTAATGCGATTCTCGCTTAGAGGGGTCTCACCACATTGCTAATCGAGCGGGGCCAAGGTGTCGAGACAAAACCGATTAAAACTGCGTATTCTTCAACGGCCGGAACAGCATATGTTACCTTTGATAATGTGGGTCCCTCTCATATTCTTGGTGGTAATTTGGCCCATCTCTCATGGATTCGTAGGTCAGAGTACCCGTAGGCAACACCCTGGGCAAGGTAGACCAGGGACTAGCCGTCATTCTGAGTAATTTCAATCACGAGCGATGGACAATTATCTGTGTGTGTGTATCAGCTCAGAGAGTGATTGTCGAAGAGTGTATGAAGTGAGTTTCATGACTCGCGATCTTCCTAATGGATCCTTACTGAAGGGTGGCAAACGCAGGTGGGCATCCCAGCGAATGATCTTCGGAAAGCCACTTTCCTCACAGCCTGTCGTACGAGCAAAGCTAGGCGACATGATCTCAAGAGTCGAAGCGTGCCAGAACTGGTTAGAAGCCGTTACTGATCAAATGAACCATGTCAGTATCGTTCTTGGGTTTTCCTTATCCTGTTGATTGATGATTAAATCCCATTCGTATCAGATGTCCCACAGAGACGTGGCAGACAAGCTTGCGGGTCAGATTGGGCTTCTCAAGCAGTGAGGCCGTCGTTCTCAACGTTTCTTTTTACAACATTCTTACCCCTATTTCTCTCTAGATTTGCATCCAAGGCTGGACGAGAGACAGCAGAAGGTACTTAACAGCTTACCTGCTTCCTGGATTATCATCTTCTTAGTACTCGTATTCTTTCTTCGATCCTTAGACGCGACGCAGATTTTCGGTGGACGTGCTTTGACGCCGAGTGGCATGGGAAGGCTGATAGAGAATGTACGTGCTTGTATCCGTCCATTGCTTGAAGTCGCCTAATCTTCTATATCGATAATTAGTATCATCGAACGTCTGGATACGATGCTAGTGAGTTTTCCAAAATGATTGGATTTGACCACCACTCACTTCTCTTTATATAGTCCTTGGTGGCACAGAGGACGTTCTCAAGGATCTCGGTGTGAGACAAGCGCTCAAGAAGATGCCTTCAAACGTCAGACTTTAATTGGTTTTCTCAGATAGACATTGGGTTATCGTCAGTAGCTAGATACGTCAGTAGTATACTATAGAGTATATAATCGCATAGGATTTTCAGCGTACACACCGTACTACAATCATACGTGTATTTCTTGAGAATCGTCTTCCTTGAATTTCCCTTGACGAATCGCAGTATGTGCTGGATTAGTTCACATCGTAGGCTCGTCTACGCAGTCCTTGCAGCGGGCACCAGCATCCTAGCTTTTCTGCGCCCGGGATACGTTGCCTCGCCTGGTCAAATATCAGACTGCACTCGAGCCGACGGGGTTACGTGCGAAGATGTCTTCAACTCGATTTGATTTAGGGCGTCTAAGAATAGACGCACTAATCGTCAGGATTTGCATCTACCCTAAGGCCTAACAGGGCTACTTCCACTTCCATTGAGCTTCAATGGTTCTTCTGTAGCTCAAAGGTTAGCTGTTTCGATGGCCTTATTCCTCGAGTAATCTACTCGTTGGTTACTTATAGCCACAAACTCCACATGGGTCCATGCGAACTTTTCTCGCGAATTCCAATTCACAATTACGGAGCTGGATAGAATGGTTTTCGTTTACAGTCTTTCCTTACAAACTTTCCATGCATTTTATCTCAACGTTATCCGCATTGCGGGCGCATTGGAGACGCTACTTATCTATCTGTAAGCAATTCTGCGTAGTACTAATCGCAATGGCCGGTCTCACTATCCCCTCCGCCACTTTCAGCTCAACTGTAAAGTCTTTCACTCTCGATGAAGTCACAAAGGTGAAGCTTCCTTCTTCATTGCATACGACAAGCCAGTGGCTCATTCTGTTTATTCTAGCACAACAAAGAGAACGATTTGGTACGTTTAACAGACCAGAAGACATGATATACTACTGATTCCATCTGACTAGTGGGTTGTAATTAACTCCAATGTGTACGACCTTTCGAGGTTTGCACAGCTTCATCCAGGTGGCAAGAGCGTTTTGTTGAATCAGTCGATAGGTGTGTCTGGCATTTTATTTTTCTTGATACTTCCGCCTGAACCCTAGTTACTTCGTTTTATAGGTGTGTCCAGTATCTTATTTCTCTCGTACTTCCTCCTGAACCACAGTCGCTTCGTTTTACAGCTGGTCAAGATGCTACAACCGTCTTCTACAGTTTACACCGTCAAGAAGTCCTGGAAAGGCCTCAATATACTCGTCTCATCGTCGGGAAGATACAAGACGTCGAAGAGCAAGTTACCCCCCGTATCCCTGGCTCTTTATCCTCCGTCCCATACGCTGAACCCACCTGGTTATCGAAGGAGTTTACAAGCCCGTACTATACAGATAATCATCGGTTATTTCAACGAAAAATGCGAGAGTTTGTGGACACAGTGTTGAGAGAGGAAGCTTTAAAGTGCGAGGAAAAGGGGACGAGGATATCACAGGAGGTTTTGGATAAGATGGCGTGAGTACTACAAACGTTGGATCTCTCTTTACACTCTCACTCTTTCGGTGTAACAGCGAGACAAATCTCCTCGCAATGAGGCTCGGACCCGGACTGCATTTACATGGAAGGATACTCCTAGGTAGCGTCGTGAAGCCAGATCAGTTTGACTACTTCCACGAGGTTCGCTAGTTCTATATTTCCTCTCTCGCTTCAAGCTCATCTGACATCCGTCGGTATTAGCTAATTCTGGATATGGAGCAGGCGCGACTCGGTACACGAGGGTTCATCGATGGGATGTTGAGTGGTATGGTCATTGGGCTGCCTCCTGTATTCAATCATGGGTCGCCAGAGTTGAAGGCGAGGATCGTTCCAGAGGTAAGACTTCAATACTAGTCCCATCTGAGCCTACTCAATTTACACTCGATAACTAATTCTTGTCACTCTAAGATTATGGAAGGCCGAAAATTCATCGCCTTGGCTATTACGGAAGCCTTTGCAGGTAGCGATGTAAATGGCTTGCAGACAACTGCTGTGAGAAATGGAGATTTCTGGATCGTGAATGGGACGAAGAAGTACGTTGATTTAATCCTTTCATTGCTTTGCCCGGCCCGATGCTTTACTCGATGAGATTGATATTGATTTTGTTTTCAGATGGATAACGAATGGAACTTTTGCAGATTATTTTACTGTCGGATGTCAGACGGAGGTGGGTAAACCTCGTCTCTCTGACGCTATTTTCCTCATTCCCTCACAGGAAGGTCTTACCGTCATGCTAATCGAGCGAACGGAAGGCGTTGAGACTAGACCAATCAAAACTGCGTATTCTTCAACCGCAGGAACAGCATATGTTACATTTGATAACGTACGTCTCAATACCAATCCATTCATTCTTCCGGGTCTCTGGGGATGGTTGACTCACTCGCTGATTCATGTTGGGTGAATGTTGGGTATAGGTTCCTGTACCGCTAGGCAACACTCTAGGCAAGGTTGGCCAAGGACTTTCCGTCATTTTAAGCAATTTCAATCACGAGCGATGGACGATCATTGCTATGTGCACGTCGGCACAAAGGGTAATTGTCGAGGAGTGTATGAAGTGAGTTCTAGTCTTTCAGTTGATTGCCATAGTGGTCTTCCGTACTTATATGGATATGGAAATCTAGATGGACATCCCAACGAATCGTAGCAGGAAAACCTCTCTCATCACAACCCGTTGTTAGAGCAAAACTTGGGGATATGATCTCGAAAGTGGAAGCGTGTCAGAATTGGTTGGAGTCCATTACTGATCAGATGAATCATGTAAGTAGCGCGCCTCTCTCTGAAGGTTTCTCTACCAAAGTCCTTCAAAGCTCCGTTGGCTGATTACCATGTATATCCGACTACTAGATGTCCCATAGAGACGTAGCAGATAAACTCGCTGGTCGAATTGCTCTTCTCAAACAGTACGTACAGGTCGAATCAGTTGCTTTGTATTGGCATATTAACCCTCTCTCCAGATTTGCGTCGAAAGCCGGACGAGAGATAGCTGAAGGTACTGTTCTTACTCTCTTTATGATTATGATGGTCCTCTTTAAGTTTCTGACTCATCCACTACTTCTCATCTGTATCTCTTTCTCGAAACTTAGATGCAGCGCAAATTTTTGGCGGACGTGCGTTGACACCGAGCGGGATGGGAAGGCTAATTGAAAACGTACGTGTCACTTGCATCCCTTGTGTGCCTAGTAGAATTGCCTACTTACTTACTCCCAACTTACTTCCCTACTGCTTAATCCGGCTTAATTCTTTGTCCCGACTATTACTAGTACCATCGAACATCTGGATATGATGCGAGTGAGTACTTATTCCCAGGCCAAAGTCATAACTAATACTTACTATACTCTC
The DNA here is from genome assembly GCA_013368315.1 of Tetrapyrgos nigripes. NCBI lineage: Eukaryota > Fungi > Basidiomycota > Agaricomycetes > Agaricales > Campanellaceae > Tetrapyrgos > Tetrapyrgos nigripes. The sequence continues at coordinate 118,886 of JAACJM010000163.1, read as the reverse complement.
TTTACTTCCTACGCGACTCGACTCCTAGTCCTCGGTGGCACAGAAGACGTCCTGAAGGATCTCGGTGTGAGACAAGCGCTGAAGAAGATGCCTTCAAATGTTAGACTTTGATTTACTCATATACTGTAACGTACTATGTTTAGCTGTTTAGTAGCAAGTCGAGTGCGAGTATAGCAAGCAGGTCTATTGCCAGTGTAGAGTATGTACATACTACTTCATACACATAGAAAACGAAGGAATAAGGGACGTACTTGCCGTTTGCGATTATGAATACTAAAGTTGATAGCAGTAGACATAGCAGCATGGCGCAGTGGTAGCGCGCGGGGCCCATAACCCCGAGGTCACTTGATCGAAACAAGTTGCTGCTACTTAGTCTCCTATATGCTCCCAGGCTCTTTTTGTTCTCCTTTTAGCGCCGCTGTTTTCACCTTGAAGTTTATTTAAAATTTTTACAAATCCTGAACCAATATGTTCTATTTCCTGTCTTCATCTTAATTTTTTTTTTTTAAATCAGTTTTTTCTGTTTTAGTGCAAACCACTTCCCTCCCTCCTCCAACCACGGATATTGGACGGGACGGAAAACTGCAGACTTCAGGACTTGAGATTGAACTTCCGTCATGTTACTTATCTTCCGAATATCCGAGTCCGTTGAGGTCCGTTGCCTTCCCCGAATCTCCGTTCAATCCGCCAAGCTTCAAGTTCCAGAATCCAAGCCAATCCATGGCCAAGCCTTGGCCCTTCAAGTTGGGTCTTAACGTAAATATGTATATCTTTCTCGACACACTCATATCGATATCTGTACGTCAGTGTCTGTCAGTGGTACGTCCTCATGTGGGGAGATATATAGATCATCGATGTCTTGGAGATGTGGGGTATTAAACTTTGGAGATGCGCTAGTACGGTGACCGCCAAGGCATGAGTGGGGAAACAGGAATCAGAAATTCAGACTCGGAATTGCGCTGGGCTTGGCCGGCGCTCGTTTGAACTTTAGGGAGGTCGAGGTGAGGGGGTCAATGTTGGCTTGCTTAAGTTGCTCTTTCAATGGTCTGCAGCTTGATACATAGTAAGTATAGTTGCATGATAGTGAGTTAATTACCATGAACGCTGATGTGAATGTTAGGCTTCCGATAAATTTCCTAACTAACTTTCGGCCTCGGGATATTGGTTGGCTCTGGGTGTGAGTACTTAACCTGAGTATCATGATCTAGCGTCGATGATCGATCGGATAGTGATTGGTTCATGACTCGGTAAGTAGTACCTAGCCGACGGCCGATGAAAAATGAAGGATGGTGATGTTTATGCGTATATTGCTATCGACGACGGTCGTTGACCCCGAACCTTACCGTCGTTATATCCAAGCATTCCTAGCCTCATGCTGAACTTCAAGTTAGGAGTCTTTTTGTTTCGGAGTACCACTTAGGATAGGGAATAGGGAATACTTGAGCTTGTCATAAGTAATCATTCATGAACACCAATTAGAATGGTTGCAACTGGAGCTTGAGCTAGCGCTATGATGTTTAGTACGCGTATAAGTATTGCTATCGAGTATCGCCGTTGACCCCGAGCCCTACCAGGCTACCGTCGTTATATCCAAGCATTCCGAGTCCTCAGGCTGGACTTCAAACTTGTAAGTAAGTTGTATGTCGCAACGAATACGAACCCGAATATCAGTCGCTAGTACTGCAATCATGATACTAATAACGAAAGCTCTCGAAGCATCTCCTCAATCTCGAATAAGTAAGTACTTATAATCAGAGTAAATGGCCACTATGAGCGGATCCGGGTGACTGGGAGGAGTCTTTATGTAAACCTCTTTCGGAGTACTTACTTGAAGTTAGGATAGAGAATAGGGAATAGGGAATAGGGAATAAGGAATAGTTGAGCTTATGATCAACGCCAATTAGAATGGCTGCCCGGACTGGAGCTAGCACTTAGAATAGGGAATAGGGAATAGGGGATACTTGAGTTTATTTTAAATTTTATCAACGCCAATTAGCTAGAATGGTTGTCAATGGAGCCTAAGCTAGCGCTAGCGTCATCCGGGCTGGCTTTCATGTTTCATCGAATTCATCGAGTCGAGAGTTGAGAAAAGAAGCACGTCTGAGTTCGAACTTGAGAGAAGAAGTAGATGAGTTCAGGCACGGATGGACATGAGAAGGTGAAGTGTTCTTTCTTCTAGCTAGACGGTGGCGAATTCGCGTCACTTGAAGCTTTTGACGGGGCTATAGGGTATAGTATAGTATGTATAGGGCATTGATAGATAGGGGACGTCGACGTAGTTGAACGTTGAGCGTAGAACTTCTTTGGACCCACTTGATGTCGAGACTCGAAAGCTGTATGCAAGTACTAAAGTTGACCTGTCGACATTCAAGTAAGTGCTAGTGCTTAGTGCTATAATAAAGCGTGGAGGGGCGTGTACTGTACGGGTACATGTAACGTACTTGACCGGTAGGTCCGGTACCACCGTACAACGTACCACTGTTCAGTGTTCAGGTTGTCATAATTGCTGTCAGCCTCCGATTCTCCGAACTCCGAACAGCCTGCATGCCCGAAGGAAGCCGTTATCAGTCGTTATTTCTCTGAGTCTTCGATTGGAAGTCTATGAAGCTGTACACTGTACATACTTACAGAGATGCATGTTTATATATATACGGCAACGGCGTACCTGGCCTATTTTGAAAGTTGAAACCGAGTACCGTCCTGCTACTACATATGTATGTATACCGGGTCCTAGGAACCGGATGCAGCTTGCTTTCCGTGCTCCGTTTCAGGGGAACTATGAGAGGACCGACGTACGGTATTGCCAATAATACCTCGAAAAAACACAAACCAAAAAAGTCAAACGAAGATCCGGAGGTGGCGCTTAATTAAGTAACAAAAGACCATCGAGGATTGGATTCAAGTTACAATTTTTTCAAGTTCCGCGTCTGGAACGCGTTTAAGGACTTGTAAACCTCCGTGTATGGACGGACCTACGGTTGTAACTTGTATGATTATTGAGGGATTTTTCGATATTTACTGTCGGGTGTTTAGATCGTTCTAAGGCGCAGACTCAACAAAGGAATGCTGCTCCAACCTCCCATTCTTTCAAATGTTGTTGAGGATTCCAAATTCCATGACGTCACAGATGAGTAGCGGCGCAAACCTGTGCAAACTCACGGAACTTGCAAGACTACATACCATGGCGGTAAAAGCTTGATGCGCTTTTGATGCGTTTGTAGAGTCGCGTAAACGCGTACGTACGCTATTGAAATTTCCTTCTATCGATGCGAAATCAATATTGGAAATTGGAAAATGTCCTAGTCAGATGATGCAGCGATAACAGTGCTTGGGAGATGTGATAGAGGTTGGCGTTGAAGAGAGCACGACACGTCCAGACCCACTCATTCGTCGGCGCAGTGGATGGAAGAAGACAGTCAAAAGGGGTTCCGATCATGAACGATGATGGGAAAAAAGTTGATGTGGGGGTTGCCGCGGAGAGTTGTCCCCATTTGGCGCGAATCTCCGATCGTGTTTGGTCACGGGCGAACCTATAAAAACTAGAGAATGAGACAAATGCACCTTGTTCGTCTCCCAGCCCGTAGCTTGACCTTCGTCTACAGGTTGCTGTCCATCGACGCAGAATGGCGCCCTACTTTCTCCAGAATCTCATTCCGCGGCGTGAAAAGACCGAACATGCAAGGCCTTTGATGCAAGTCTTGTTGAGTCTGACATGGCTCCAATGGGCTCAGTTCTGGGTTGGGTCCGTCGCCTTTCTCCTTTTTACGTGGTCTAGTGCTGACATTGTTGTAGATGGCTAGCATGGACGTGTGATGCTATCGACTTCTTCTCAGTCTCCCTCAGTGTCTCTGCTCTCACAGATACCTTTGATCGGTCCACCCATGATATCGTATGTCCTCATCGCTGTCATCACCGTCTCACATCACTCATACCCTTTCGCTCTAGACAACCGCCATAACCCTTACCCTCCTCCTTCGTTCCGCCGGTGCTATCATCTTCGGTATCATTTCCGACAGATACGGCAGAAAATGGCCTCTCGTCTTCAATCTCATCCTCGTCGCCATCCTCGAACTCGGCGCCGGCTTCGTCAACACCTTTTCCCAATTCCTCGCTGTCCGTTCCCTCTTCGGTATCGGCATGGGTGGTATCTGGGGCTTGGCATCCGCCACCGCACTCGAAAACCTCCCAGTCGAAGTCCGTGGACTTGCTAGTGGGGTTTTGCAGCAAGGTTATGCCGTTGGGTATTTGATTGCAGCTGTCATTGATTTGACGCTTGTCCCTGATAAGGACGCAGCGTTGAACGGTGATGGGTGGAGGTCGTTGTTCTGGTTGGCGAGTGGTATTAGTTTGTTTGCAGCTGGGATGAGGGCACTTCTTCCTGAGAGTGCGGTGTTTATTAAGGCAAAGGCGGACGCTGCGGCTAGAGGAGCAAATACGAAGAATAAGACAAAGGTGTTCTTGAGAGAGACGGGGAAGATGTTGAAGACGCACTGGTTGTTGTGTATCTATGCTGTCTTGTTGATGACTGGTATGTGTCCTCAGCAGTCCTCTATCGTACTCGTACTAACGCGTCCTCACAGGCTTCAACTTCCTTTCTCATGGATCTCAGGTACGTATCGTTGTCTCTCTGCCATCTGTTTTCGTCCCTTTCTTCCTGCTTTCCTTTCTTCGCTCTTTCTTCCTTTCCTGCCTTTGTGTTTTCTTTCCCTACCTCCGTCTATTTCTATCTTGGCTTTCTTTTTTTATCCCGCCAAGGGCACGCTACGCCGTGGACGTACAAGCGTCGTTTATGTCCGTCTGACATTCTGTCATTTTCTTTCTTCTTGGCTGTGGGGTTCTCTCTCTTGGCTCTGGGCTCTGGGTTCTGGGCATTGCGGGGTTGCCGCCGGGTGTGGGGTGTGCTGGTTGGATATGCCAGGGTGCCAGTGCCAAGAAAGGCTTGACCTGACTTGACTTGACATTGATCACCGTGATACGGTCTATTCTGGACCCTGGTTGACACGGTTTGACGGGTTGGCAATGGCATCGGGCCACTCCGTAACCCCATCCCATTGACTCGCATATCCCATGGACTCTTAGTTCCCGCCTTCATATTCCCGCTCGCTCCTTGAAGCTTAAGCGGCGCTCCGCGCTGTTGTGGACTCGGTTCATCAGTTCATTGGGTTTCCCTTTTGTCCCGATCCTTTCTTTCTCTTATTTCCTTATCTGCTACATGATTCCCTTTTGCTGTTTTTGTTGGTTTCGTGTCATTCTCGTGTCATTCTCGGGGTTAGGATCGATGGTCCGGAATGTTATATGGATGGGTGGTCACTCGGCTAGGTGGTCCGAGGCGTATGGACACTGGACAGGGATAACCTTGATAGACGCCTGCCTGATGGTGGTACCTTACCCTCTGACTGACGTCGGCTCGGGTCTTCTTCTCTTCTTGGGCTCTTCGCTTCATTCTCTTCATTCTATCTACATCTATCTATCTATTCAGACTCTTCACTGTTCTTCCTTCCATCCCATTCTTTCTTCCATTCACTTTCACTTTATAACTCGTCCCCATTCAATCTTCCGCGCAGTGCATTCGTTCTTTCATTTTCACTTTCATGAATCATTGTATCTTCACATTCTTCCCGTTCTTCGCATCCCGTTCTTCCCGTTCTCGTATACTGTATGTATGTACAGTGTACCCTGTTTCGACCTATCCCTGTTTTGTCGGGTATCAAGCTTTCAAGGGTCATGGGTACATGGGTACATGGGTACAATGGGACATGGGACGCTGTGGAGTGATAGGGTAGTGACCTGTGTATTTGTTTGGTATACGTACATACTTGGTTGTGGTGTGATGGATCTTCACCTTTTTCGCTTCCTTCCACTATACTTTTACTTTTTTTAAATCCCTTTTCTGTGCCTATACTTCCATCTTTCCCTTCCTCTCCATGACTATACTGGACGAAATCTGACCTGGATGATTTGTTCTACAGGATCTATACCCAACCTATCTCAAAGATAGCAAAGGCTTCACTGACCACCAAGCAACCGTTGCCACCATCATCGGTAACTGCGTGAGTACCACCTTCCTTCCCCCCTCCCTTCCCCATTCACCTTCTCTAACCTTTCTCCCTTTCCTTTCTTCTCTCTCCAGGGCGCTATCGCAGGAGGCGCCATCGCCGGCTGGGCCTCCCAATACATCGGACGTCGCCTAACCATCGTCATCATGATCCTTCTGGTCGCCGCCTTCATCCCTCTCTGGATCCTACCCTCTGACTTCTCCGGTCTAGCAGCCGGAGCCTTTTGTATCCAATTCGGTGTCCAAGGAGCTTGGGGAGTCATTCCCATCCAATTGGCAGAGATGAGTCCACCGGCGTTTAGAGCTACGTTCCCGGGTGTGGCGTATCAGGTGGGGAATATGGTTAGCAGTGCAAGTGCGCAGATTGAGGCTAGTGAGTAATTAATCCTTGTATAAAGTTTTGTTTGGTATCATGTGCTGACCTATCCTATCCTATCCTATCCTCTTTTCAGCCGGTGGCGAGCACCAACGTACAACACTTAGACAAGCCGACGGTACCTTCAAAGACATCCCCGATTACGCCACTGTCCAAGGTATCCTCATCGGTGTCGTCGCAGCTTATCTCCTCGTCGTCACTATCCTTGGTCCTGAGAACCACGGGTCTCATTTCGAGAAACATAAAGCGGCGTTTGAGGAGGGTGGAGGAGAGGATGATGCGTTTAGGGAGGATGAGGATGGCGCAGTGGGAGGTGTAAAGAGGAGAGATGTGGAGAGTGGGAGTGGGGATGGGAGTGGGAGTCTGGATGAGAAGAGGGAGGATCATGGGGTTGAGAAGGCGTAGGAAGAGAAAGAGAAAAACATCTAGTACTAGTACCCGCTGCAACATATCCTGTTATGTGTTACCATTGTTACATTTCTACGACCATCATCACATCACCTCTTACTTATGTTTGTCTTACGACCTTACCTGTGTAGTTTTACGACTTTTTGATTCTACTTTTACTTTGTCCCTATTTGGCAAGGCAATGTCATTTTACTTGTTTTCTCTTGTTTTTTCTCGAGCGAGTTCTTTGCACTTTGCAATTGGTTGTCTATCTCTATCTTTTAATATGCGCGTTGAAGATGCGTTGTGAATACAACTTGTACCTCTTCTGGATAGACTGGGTATATTCATGTATTCCACATTATAGTATATGCATTAATGGGGTAGTGGTAACCTGGGTCGTTGCCACAACAACTGCAAAGTTCTACTCGACCCGCCGGGGGTTCGATTCCCTCTTAATGCATCCACCGTGCTCTCGTACCTTTTTTGTACCGTCCTATACTTTTGAAAACTTGAGTCTTTTTTTTTGCGAGCGGGAAAGGTGATCGGTGACCAGACGGAACTATACTGTCATGATCGATGATCGATTGCAAATTTGTGAAAATCGGAAACAAATTTTGGTTCCGAGAAGAATAGGGGCTTAGGCAGGCATTTGGGCGGAGTTTGAATTTGAAGTGACACGGCACGGTAGGTTTTTGCTCCGAGGACCGAGTATGTTGTTCGTACCTGCAATTGCCGCCACCTGGTAGTGGCAGTTCGAGACCTGCGCTCGTTAAAAACGGGATTCGAGGAGTCTCATGCGAGAAGTCAACCACCAGTGTTAGCTCTTTGTCCAGAGCGTCGAGCGAGAGATTTCTTTGACCCCAACCTGTCTTCGGATTCACTCCGATGCGTTCATATTCTTTAGAGTTCCGGAAAGAGTTAGACTCTTTTCTGTGTGTCATTTCAGTGTAGGGATGTGTATGGATATGGGCTAAGGTCGGAGCCCCGACGAGAACTTCTCTGGCATATCCGCGATTGGCTGCGAGGGTGGGATGGGCAATCTCACGAGAGCAGCCAATTGCCATCTTGATCTCATCAGGACAGTAGGTGGATATCTAGGTAAGTGGATGGGTAGGTAGACAGGTAAGTGTGTAGAGGGTAGATACTTAGACAGGTAGGCGCATACATAGTTGTAGGTGGGAGTTCTGAAGTTGAAATGAATTCTGTGGCTTCAGAACAATATGAAAGGATGGAGTGTAGATTGAGTGTAGATAATTCAAGTGGAGTAGGTTTGGAATGGGCTACTACTTGTTAGTTTACAAAATAAGGAAGTAGAACTTTGGATAGTATGGTGTATTAGTCTCTGAGAGTAAGCTTGGAGTAAGCCTAGTCAGCCAAATAACTGGACTGATGCTCGAGTGTGAGCGGGTAAGGTGGGTGGGTTTGAAGCGAAGCACGAGGAGGTAGCGAAGGGGCACGAGGACTCTGAGGCGGCTGGGCACTCAGAGTGTCTTTGGACTCGGCGACGTGCTGGCGGTACTGACGAAAGAGGAAGGTACCACATCATGTGAGCCAAAGACCTCTATCTGCCTCGTCCTCTTCGAGAACACAGCAAATCAATAATACTTGGAACTTGAACTTGAGTAGTCTTCGCAAGGGGTGGCGGAATAAAAATCCGGGAAAGGGGGGGGGGTACACCCTAGGCCAAAAAATTTTTGACCCCCCCTATTAGGGTCAGTCTGAGACTCTGGCAGTTTCTCAGAGCTATAGAACTATATAGGTGTAAGAGTGTGTTAGAGGCAAATTGAATGAAATCTACACTCGAAAAACCAAAGCATCAGTAGACCGGCGAATCTTATCTATAATTTGATCTTATCTAATGACTAAGGTTACCTTATTGGGAAGGCAGACTTAGGGCTAGGGCCTATACTATCTTATCAGTCATACACGTAATCTTGGATTTACTATATAAGGCAGGAGGGAGGGGTTCAGTGAGATCACTAAATTTTTTTTAACCGCCACCTCCTTGAGGACAAAGAGTATGGTTGCTTGAGTCTTCGCACCAATGATTAGACAATGACGGACTCGGTGCATTTAGTAACCAACCTGTCTCATGGACGCAAAAGACTACTATTACTCTCGATCCTCTGCTTTGCACAGTTCCTAGGTGGACACCTTCATCAATTTGGCCTAAGTTGTTCTCAGCAATCCCGTGTGTAGCTGAAACCCCCTTCCTTCTAGATCAGTGGGTGTCTCCTCAGGCTTCACCGACCATAGCCCCTACCTGATTGATTTTGTTTACAGAGTGGAAGACGGCGGACCCAAGGCGGACCTTCCTTTTCGAGATCAACCGTCGGATTGATCATGACGTCAACGTTACTATGGATGATCTGGGCTTCATGTAACACGTGTTGGGAGTTCGGGGAGTCGTTAGTGAAGAACGACGGGGTATTTGATGACAGGCTGATTCGTCGAGGGACACTGCATGAGGAAAGGAGGGGGCATCATTGGGACGATAAATTTTGCCAAGAACTACATAACTATTAGTCGGAGTGTACATGCTGTGGCTGCGAGATGTATACGACATTGGTTTCTACATCGAAGACTTTGTATTCTGTTTCTCAATGCTACCACTTCCATTCTGCGAATCTTTCCTGACACCGTCGTCAACGTCGATAGTGTGCACTGGCCCATGAAACCAATATCTCCCACCATACTTTGGGAAGAAATAGTACACTGACGATAAGATCATGGTTCCTCCGACCACTACCGTAGTATAGTTCATCGTTTGAGCATTCGGTACGGGGGATGCTGGAAAGAGAAATACCATGATCATGAAAATCATGTATGCTGAAGCTACCGTTGCCACTGGCCCACTCTAGAGTTGGGAAGCCGTCAGCAGAGGACGAACCAAATCTCCAAAATTCGACTAACCAGTTTTCCAAGATAGAAGGGCCCGTGAGTAAACTTTTGACCACCAAGAAATCTGGCCATAATGGGGATCACGAAGCAGATATACTGGCAGACAACCGCCATCGTGAAGACGGCAGTAATCGCAACTGGGCCCGCGAATGACAACAAACCCAATAATAAGGACAGGAAAGCGCAAAAGCAGACAGAGTTAACTGGTGTTTGCGTTCGAGGATGAATGGTGTACAGCAGATTGGATAAGGGAAGACCTTGATCCCGAGAGAAAGCAAAGATTTGGCGTGATCCGGCGATTAGCTAGGAGAATAGATGAGAACGAGTGTTTTAGGATGGGACGGAAGACGGACGTAGTCCATTGCAGTCATGAAGAAGGTGATCACCATGAAAGCCCAGATAATGACTGTCCCAGTCCGACCCACACTGTTTGCAAAGATCTATAGATGGTAGTCTGAGTCGCGCTTCTGGTTGTGCCAGCAAAGAAAATATACCGTGGCCATAGGTTGTCCAATGGGATTTGCGATGACAGATTCTAGGTCGTTCCCAATATGAAACGCCAAGACGATGTTGACGACTAGGGAACAGTGAGTCAACAATGGTAGGGTGGAAATTGTATCTTAACCTACTCCATCCAAGGAAGGAGCCGAAAACCGTTGCGCACATTATAGCGAATGGAACGGCGCGTGGGGCATTTCTAGCTTCTTCACTAATGTGAACACTGGAGTCGAAACCCCCTACAACGAATATCAGCTCATGCACCAAAGGTTAATTCATTCAAGATCCTTACCCACTGTCCATGCTGGAGCCAAAAAGCTCAGAATGAACGCGTACCCATTATTCCATCCTGAGACTACGCACAAATGCCAATTAATGGTATTAGAGATGTTTTGAGGGAGCCTCACCGTTTTCGAAATGACCAAATGCGTAAGAAGCCTTGTTGACGAATTGGCTAGGAGTTGCGACCGGTAGAGCGATAATGACCGTCAAAAACAGCCTGAGACCATGTCAGTATGGCGATAATGCTGGAAGTTTTGTTACCATGAGAGGAACTTACGCGAGGTTCAGGAACACATAGAAGTACTGCAGCTTGGCTATGATCCTAGTGGCCAAACTGCCCATGATGGCGTGCAGCACGAGCAGACCACAGTAGACACCACTAAAAACTATATCAGAGGGAAAATGTCGGGAAATGAAGATAGTTCTTACTAGATTTGTCCATTGGTAGGAGCAAAACTACCGTTGGAAGCAATGGTCACCGCAGCCATAATTTGTGTCGCACAACCCCAATTTATGCTCGCTACTCCAGCTACGTACGCTGCTGTGTTCACATCTAGCAATCAAGTCAGACCCTTTCTTGTCTAAGTACAGGGTTGACATACATCCGATTAGCCAGGACAGATAATGTCGATAGCGTGCGGATGAGAACTTGAAAGTCCAGTAGTATAGTCCCCCAGCGGTAGGTGCAGCGGAGCCCAATTCGCTCATAGCCATGCCTACAAAGACTAGGAAGACACAACACGTAAACCACTGTAGATTTGTTGAGCTGGAAAGCAGTGAACAGAATAGTAAGCAGACGTACTCCCCAAATCATTCCGACAGGACCTCCGTAAGGGATCGAATACAGCAGAACGGCACTGTATGGGTGAATAGTATCAGTATTGAGCAGCAAGATAACCAGAACAAAAGGCGCAGAAAAAGCGCCTACGCAATGGATTGGACCACGCCCACAATGCTGAAGGACAGTCCGAAAAGCTCGATACGACTGAAGTCTCTTCTGAGCTCTTGCTTGTAGCCAAGCCGAGCTAGGACATCCTGATCGTCGAGTGACTCATTGCGGTGGTCGTCGTGAGAGGTCATGATGAAGGATGAAGAAAGGAAAGTAAGCGTTGGGGATTACATCGGCTCGGTACCAATAGGTTCCAAAAGTACTTCAGTGTTGGACCGTCGTAAGCGGACTTTAAAGTGTATCACTTGCCATAATATCAGTGCCTAGTGAGTGCCGGTCGAACGGCTAGAACTGCTTGAGGTTTCATTGAGTGCTACAACTTGTACAAGGTGAGGACTATCGAGGATACGACCGCCGTCACCTCTACCTCTTACTTATGTTTGTTTTACGACCGTACTGGGTACCCGTGTAGTTTTACTACTTTTGATTCGATTCCAGTTTGTCCTTTTTGGCAATGTCACGGTCATTTTTATTTGTTTCTCCTCGAGTGAGCTCCGTTGCAATTGGTTGTTCTATCTCAACAGGCGAAGATAACTTAAACTTTTTTGTAGACGGACTGGATCTATCCATGTACTCCAGACTTGATCATGCATGTATGAGCAGATGCATTAATGGGGTACTAGTGGCAACCGGGGTCGTTGCCATTTGGTTGGAATGGTGTATAAATTCTTTCCTTCATGGTATTCTATCTCGACCCGCCGGGGCTCCGACTGCCTTTTAATGCATGAGCACCCCTCGAGAGTAGTGCGAAAAAGCTTTTTTGACATACACCCGATTCTTTTCTGACCTCCAGGGGGGTTGATCGGTGATCGATCATATTCATTGGAAAGTTCAGAACAACAATTGTAGACAACGCTGACTGGTCCGTCTCAGCTAATTTTCGTTAGTTTACAGAACTACAACATGGATATCGTCCTTAAATTGTAGATAAGTCTGAAGATGGTGGTCTTTCCTTCATTCCAAGACACTTTCAGGACATGCTTAGGTTCGAGCGCTCGCTATTCTTAAATCCTACCCTTATCTTGCCCCGGCCAAATGCAATATCCGTCTATCTGATGCCCACTACATCCGGATTGATCTCCACCGGTTCGGATAATTTAGCTGGGCATAGTAATTTATTTTTTCCTGGCTGTAGTTCATTTCATCACTAATCGCCGAAGTGTCGACCGATTTGCTGACCATTTCACTGTTCTCATTTTTAAAATTTCCATACATGCACTCGCTGTGAATCAACAGCTCGCCTGTTTCGTTTCTCCTTAACAGCTTCTTCATTCTTACTGCTGCCGCTAAAACAAAGAGGTCAATTCAGTGATCTTGCGGTCGGAAGAAGCCGTTCTTTCTTGCTCTATAAAAAGCTAAGGACGATCCAGGACATCGTACCCAAGCAGCATCCTCTTCCCTCTTCCTTAGTATTTCATCTCTCTTCTCTCTAAATTACCATGCCCTTCGCAATCGAGAACGAAACCGAATTGACCGGAATCAACCACAAGAACGAGTTGAAGCCCAAGCCCAACTTGCCCAAGTCTATCGATCTCTCTCATCATCTCAACACACTCAGTAGGTCTCGAGTGCCGAGTCCTTTGAAGGATCTTATCAAGTGTGAGCGAGTTTTATGATTTCTTTGGAGATGGAACGTGTCTTAAAGCTTATGAATATTGTTGCGTGGTTGTTAATGTAGATATGCGTGAACCTGGGATGATTAGTCTAGCTGGAGGTGCGTTAAGCTGCTTCATCTTTTCTTCGGTTTTACTATGGCTTTGCCATGGCTGGTGTCTGACTCGTCCGCTGTATATATCCACTACAGGCCTTCCTCATCCCTCGTTATTTCCGTACACCTCACTTCAACTTCAAGTCTATGCCCCAGAGACAGATCTTACTCAACAACAGAGACAGGACGCTAGTTCAAGCCCTATGGACATATCGATCCTCAAACACCCTTCACCCGGACACCCGAATAATCTTTCTGCTGCTCTTCAATACGGTGAGTAACGAGCTATCCTTTCCTCCATCCTTTTCATAATACCTGATCCATATCATTGTCTGACGATGTCCTTCTACGCCCCCCCCCCCTCCTCCCCCCTGCAGGCACCGCCCATGGTTCCCCAACCCTCTCCTCCTTCCTCCACAACTTTGTGTCTCGGGTCTTCCGTCCAGCTTATAGCGATTTCGAAATCCTTCTCAACTTTGGTAATACAGATGCGTGGAATAAGGTTATCAATATTTTGTGTGAGCCGGGTGCGTATCCTTTCTCTCAATCTGTGTATTTGAATATCGTAGTGATCGGAGACTGACTCGAGCTGGTTTCCATCGAACAGGCGACCCTATCCTAATCGAACAGCACACCTACGCTTCCGCACAAGCTGTTTGGGCTCCGATGGGGTGTAGGGGTGTCCCGGTGGGGTTGGATAAGGATGGGGTTGTTCCTGGAGATTTGGAGAGGATTTTGAGTACATGGGAAGGGGAGAGGAGGCCGACGTTGTGAGTCACTACTCTTCTTTTTTCTACTTCCTTCCTGGTCCTTTATGAGTTCTTTCTTTCCTTTTATCTCTGCGAGTCCTCTTCCCAACCTCTTCCTAACAGTGCTGAGCGCTGATGATGACTACGACAGACTCTACATCGTCCCAACGGGCCAAAACCCCACCGGATCCACTCTCTCCCTTGAACGTAAGAAGGAGATTTATGAGATTTGTGTAAAGTGGGATGTGATTATATGTGAGGACGATCCGTATTATTTTTTGCAGATGGAGGAATATTCGAGTCCGTCTCTGTCAAATGGGTCTCCTCCAAATGGTTCAAACGGTTCCAATTCTCCTTCCCAGGGTAAACCCAATGGCGAAGCAGTTTTCACGGAAGAGTTATTGATCGAGAGCCTCGTACCCAGCTTTGTGAGTTTGGATTATCAAGGGAGGGTTATTCGGCTGGAGACATTTAGTAAGGTGTGTGTTTACTATATTTCTTTTCTTTCTTTCTTTCTTTCTTTCTTTCTTCTTGTCTTCCTTTTTGAGAGCCACTCTTACACTGACTCTGATGATCATATGATGTTGTAGACCCTAGGCCCAGGCAACCGCCTCGGATACTTCATCTGTAACCCTATCTTCTCTGAACGTCTTTTACGCGCTACGGAGGTGACGACTCAGGCGCCGGGTGGGTGGCCTATAGCGATTATTGAACAACTCGTTGGAAAACAAGGATGGGGTCATGAAGGACTGTTGAGATGGTTCTGGGGGTTGAGAGGTGTGTATACGGCTCGGAGGAATTGGTTGGTGAGTCTCCCAGTTGTATTGGTCACCATCAACAAGTACTTGCTATGAGAACGGTGGTTACTGATTGACGTATGATGATTTTCTCCACAGTGCGATATCCTGTTTGCGGAATTCGATGTATGTCCTACACCCGAGTTTATGAAGATGGGTAAGATGGGGATTGTGGATGATTATGTTACTTTTCCAAAAGGGCACGGGCCGTCAGGAATAGGGTCAAGCGTAGATGAATTGGAGAAGAGTATGATGTTCAGTTTTAGTGCTCCAAAGGTGCGTTCGTCGTACTAGTTACCCGTCCTCTCTTTTGTCTGTCTTATACTTACCATATTTACCTCGCCTGACACAGGGAGGCATGTTCCTCTGGATCAAACTCTACCTGTCCCACAATCCAACCTTTAAGGCGCTCAAAGCTGCTGGAGAGGAACATCCTGAGGGTATATGGGAGACGAAGATCTGGATGGAGATGATTGAGGAGAAAGTATGTTTGTACGCACACTATCATGATTGAAACCTCCTAATACTAAATGATATGTCGGTACGCTAGGTCCTCCTCGCACCAGGCTCATACCACACACCTATCGTCGGTCCAAACCAACGTGCGAAGCAGGAAGAGGGTGTGGCGTTCTTTAGGTTGGCGTTTTCGTTTGAGACGGTGAATACTTAGTCTCTCCCCAGTATTTTAAGGATATACTGACTAGTTGACTTTTCATTGACTGAATAATCTCCCAATCAATCTCCTCGTATATCCCTTCCTTACCCCACACTACATGATACAGCGAGAAGAGATGGAATTGGGCGCCAAGAGGATGGCTAGGGTGTTTGAGAGAAGCTGGGGCGTCCAAACTAGTTCGTAGTCTACTAACGTAAATGAATGGCCGTTTTCTTTTGCTTGCTTAGATAGATAGGTTAGATAGTGTACCCATAGTTATGCACTTCATTTATCTTCATTTTATCCACGTTCCTAAGCCGCGCCCATCAAAGCCTCCAAAATATCAGTTGTATTCGCTCTCCAACCATTCAATGCAGCGTTAAAGTCCACCATCTGGGTTGCAGCTCTTGGAGATGTCGTAGCAGAGATATCGTCCAGCAAGATCACGTCGTAACCTTTGTAGTAGGAGCTTTGGGAGGGTAATCAAGCAGTGATTCCTTTGGTAAGAGAAGAGGAAGACTATGCAAGAGGTGTAGGACAGACGTACTCCAATAACGTTCCCCATACACACTGATCGATATTGACGCCTCCGAAAAAGATCGTAGTCATACTGTGATCCTCAAGCCATTGTTGCATGGGAGTTGATGGGCCCCACATTCCTGAAAGGCGATCTATGTCGGGAGGAGAATTTACTGATTCAGAATTACCACGATAGTAGCTAGTAGAAGAACTCACTTTTATTGAAATAGAAATCAGTCCCATTAGCCACTCCCTGGACCTGTTCAGTCAAGAGATCCCCCCATCTATACGTGTCCAAATTCACCTGAGTCGTACACTTCCTTCTGAAAGTCGGTTTAACTCACGGCTGCGCATTCCAACTTCCTCTCATCAACAACCTTCCTACCTCCACAGTCATATTCGGACCTGGAGTACTGGCACTCGCAGAGATAGATGGGTTTGATTGTGGTACGACGATCCTACCCATGTCACTTCCAAAGGTTGTTTTTGAGGTGCCGTCGGAGGAAAAGCCTTTGAGAAATGCGGGGGGCATGCGGATCACTTCATTGTCAGATGTATTGATCAGTAGGAACTTTAGGGAGAGGATAGCCTGAGCTAAACGAAGGACATACGGTCGAATTCAGTCAAACCCCAATTGGTCCAAAGGACGGGCATCCCTGCGGCTCGGAAGGCGTGGATTGCATTTATGGTTGTCGCTGTAGATACCGTTGCATCCGTTATCTCAGACAATGTAATCGGGAATGGAAATTGTATATCAACGCACGAACGATAGCCCTTCCCAATGGATCTCCTCCCAAGCTAGGATGCAGGAAGTAGTTCTGCATATCGATGATAACGAGCGCTGTGGTATTGGGCTGAATAGTAATAGGACCTCTCGGAACAGGGAGGGTTATTGCGTTCGCGGTTACCCCACGGGTTAGCTGTTGAGGAAAATGATGGGTATCAAGTGCGTAAAGTAAGAAATTCGAAAACATACATCCCAACCACCTCCATCTAGCTTCGTCCAAAAGTTCAGCGGGTTTCCAAACACGTTCGAGTCGTTGGAGAGACTCTGGGAAGCTGCAGGGCTGCCCGGAAGGAGGAATAAGACTTGCGAGAGCCAGCTTAGACCGATGCTCAAATTGAGAAGCCTCATGGTAGCGGTTTGCGTATCGAGACCGTATGACAGGCTTTTATACTGCGGCAAGAGGTATTTTGGTTTTCTTATCATAGAAGCAAACTCATCATGCGATACTCTCTATTCTTCGATTGTCAAAGTACTGAGTGCCTCGAGCTCCTCTGCGAAGTGTTGGTCACTTGATAAGCTGTGAATTAAATTAGTGATAGAGCACGATGCTTGACTTCCCAGTGGCATAGCTTTAGAAGCCCTGATAACATGAATTGAAAGCCAGCGTCGGCGAAGTATGAAGTACGAAAACCGGTTTGACCTATAACGTCCAGTGCGAGTCGTGCGAAGATACTTGAGGATTGATCGATATTGATCAGCAGGGGCCCGGGTATTTATAAGATCGGGCCGGTGTACCTATATTACAAACCAGGATGAGAGTCGAGTTGATAATCTCGTCCCTCTACTTTTTTCCTCCAAGAGCCGCTTGCTTTCAACTCCAAGACCGTCAAAAATGCCACCGGCAGTGCAAACCGATGTCAAAGTAGAGTATAATCCCAAAAACATGCCTTTTAGAAGGCTAGGCCCCAGTGGATTGAGGGTACCGGTATTTTCCCTTGGAGGATGTACGTATGTATTGGTGATGTATGGCCGATATCTGGCTGATAAAGCTCTACAGGGCTGACGTTGGGCCAGTCCGTTCGAGGACCTCGTACCACGGTGAGCAAACCGCGGAAATGACCATTTCTGGGGCTCACTGCAACTCAACTTTGCCAGGAAATTATCAAAGTCGCCTTCGAGAACGGTATCAATATGTTTGACACGGCTGAGGCTTATAACAAGGGAGAATCTGAGATTGATATGTACGTAGTATCTGTGTTCATCTGTGACCTCCGTGCTGATCATGCTACAGGGGAAATGCCATTAAGGAACTTGGGTTTCGTCGTTCTGATCTGATTGTAACTACGAAGCTATTCTGGGGGGTAGGGAGAAAGGCACCAAACTCAGCCGGTCTCTCGCGCAAACAGTCAGTCCTCGTTGTTTCTCGTTCACAGATATGTCAGGCTGACCCGACGATATGGGCAGCATCATCGAAGGAACTCAGGAATCGCTTGCCCGACTTGGATTGGATTACGTTGACGTTATTTTTGCGCATCGTCCTGACCATAGTGGTGTGTTTCATTTTGATGATGGAGTAGTCTCATTCTGACGTATGTGTTTGCGTAGTTCCCATGGAAGAGACAGTTCGTGCCTTCAACTTTGTGATCGAGCAAGGATGGGTACGTATCCCGACGGAGTCCCGGCGCGGAATGCAATATGTCATGCTTATATGAACGCACACGCAGGCCTTCTACTGGGCTACTTCAGAATGGTCTGCGGAAGATATCGAAGAGGCTTTCCGTAAGATGCTCGTGGATTCATGTATGCGAATATGATACTCACTCTTTACCCCTAACAGATATCGCTACCAAGCTCAACCTCATGGGACCAGTTGCAGAGCAATGCCAGCACCAGTGCGTTGTCCATTTGGTTCCTTATCCCCTTTATCTAAGTATCTTCGTAGCATGTTCCATCGTGAACGCCCAGAGAAGGAATATGCCAAAGTCTACCGCAAATACGGCATCGGAACAACCGTCTTCTCTGCACTCGCTGGTGGTCTGCTGACTGGCAAATATAACGATGGTATTCCGGAGGGTTCGAGGCTCGATGTTGAGAAGACCTTCTTTTCGAAGACCATTGAAGGATTACAGAACACGGAGGGTAAGGAGAAGATTAGGAAAGTTATAGAATTGACGAAATTGGCAAAGGAAGGTGAGAGTACCCGTCCTGGACACGTTGAATCCAGTGCTACATCCCGTATCTCGTCGCTCATCTGATCTCTCATTTCATACAGAACTCGACACGACCCCCGCCGTTCTCGCCCTCGCATGGGTAGCCAGGAACCCCAACACTTCCACCGTCATCCTGGGTGCTACCAAACCCGAACAAGTCCTCGAGAACTTGAAAGCGATAGAAGTCATGAACAAGCTGACGCCAGAGATTCTCGAAAAGATTGAGAAGATTTTGGGTAATAAGCCGGATGCTTTGGTGAGGATGTCTCGTTCTTTCTGACGCTGTTAGACCCCTACTCATGGTGATGTCCTTACCGTCTTGATTAGCCTACCTTCGGACGTCCACCCCTCGATTTACTTGGGAGGCTGTGATGCGTACCGCGTTAGCATCAGTGTGGATTAAGCATCGAGCTTTGTAGTCGAGACAAACTGGAGACTAAGAATTGCAATGATCTGAAGAGATTGTCGCTTGTATGTATAGGAATAGGATCTAGAACTCTGATATACTTACCGTCAGCGATCTTCGTTGTCGCCCCAAGCAGGGCGGCGGTTACTTTTGCTGGGTGCAAGAGAAATCTCAACAAATCCCTCAGTGTTATCCCACGTAGTAAAGTTACATGAAAGAAATTAACAATGCATTCCAGACTACCACTTTATTCCTTGCTTGTAGCATCGTTTTCGTGCCGGCGGCGGCGCTTGCTACTTCACTAGACTAAGTTGTTGGGGTTGATACCGACGGCTAGAGAGCAACAGATCAGCTATACTTCGAAATTTCTCATAACTGAAAAAGACGTACTGATGTAGCCAACGACACCAGATGGCCAGTCATCGCCAATCGACTCCATGTCAACGATGGCGTTGTATCCATCGCTGTTGGCAGCTGCATAGTTGGGGTCGTTTGCGTTCATAATCCTCGGGTTGGTGTTGGCGCTATAACCTTCTGAAGCACCGATGATGGTTGTCCAGGGATCGGTGAAGAAGACTTGACCGTTGTGAGAAACGCCGGAGGACATGGAGGAGCCAGTGTGGACGGCGAGATTGATGTGGTTGGCGCCATCGGCGGGGTGTCCAGGGAAAATGGTCGTGAATTCGACGATACCGTTGGAACCGGTTTGGAAAGCACCACGGAGGAAGGTCTTGCCATAGTCACCGACATTGTTGGCTGAACAGAGAGGAAGGGTTATTCAAGCTAAAAATATATACTAGACTATGTGCTCACGCTGCCAGACCTCGACCATGGCGCCCTCAATAGGCTGGCAAGTCGTGATGTCAAGGACACCGATGTCGAGGAGCATGAAGATACCACTGAATACAAGGGTGAAATTTTGATCACTCTTGAAGAATGTCGAGCCTAAGAAATGAAGGATACTTACGGTTGACCCTCAGTGATGTCTGAGCGGACCAAGGAGGACTAGAAGTCGTAATTTGCCTGAGCTTCATAATACTACCTCGGAGAATGACATATGTCTGTACTCACACT
This sequence comes from Tetrapyrgos nigripes, assembly GCA_013368315.1. Classification (NCBI taxonomy): domain Eukaryota; kingdom Fungi; phylum Basidiomycota; class Agaricomycetes; order Agaricales; family Campanellaceae; genus Tetrapyrgos; species Tetrapyrgos nigripes. Next base: position 98,590 of record JAACJM010000163.1, on the reverse strand, counting down.
CAGTTGGACCTCGTGTTGGCGTACAGTTTCAGGGGCGAGGACACAAACTTGCTGTGTAGATCTGCTACTGAATAAGTGAGCTGAGAAGAAGATATGAAGAGGCGTACGTTGGGCATAGTGGGGTAGATAGACCTCTTGCTATCAACATCGACTCGTGCAGAATGACGTGCGAGGTTGTAAGCAGCCACTTCAGCAGAGCAGTCTCTGCGTTCGAGAGGTGCAGCTGAAGATAAGGAGTCCATCAATGTAGCTCAGGACTTGTCAGATGGAATGACTTACCCAAAGCAATGCCGGCCAGGACAGCGGCGCAGATGACAGAGGTGGCAAATAGCATTTTGGATGAGTCGTTGAGAGTGAGTTTGTAACTAAGACAGTAGAGCTGGTGTCGAAGTAAATTCGATGCAGATTGAGCATCGGATCAGGCTAGCTTTTATATCTGTTGCCTAGCAGGATTCATTCTCGTGATGACGTTCGTAAGTCATTGGTTGAATGATTTACGAGCACATCAACCTCAACCCCAGGTCCGGATAGTTGGGGTCGAGATATTGTAGATTCTGCCCCTGAGGCATTTTCGGACTTGTCTAGAAGACGTGTAATGTTATTTTTAGAGGCAAGGAGAGGTAATTCTGGGGAAGAGGAACCGTATGACCTAGAGATAACAACACAAGTATCAGCTGGTAAAGCGTAGTGCATTCCTTTACGAGTGTACCGTATAATTTCGGCCATAAGTTCCGTAACACATAACAGAGCTCCTCGAATTAGACTGAATTGTAGGTTCGTAACGCGTAATGGAGCCTCTGAACAACGTCCATAACGAAAGTCCGTCAGCGGAGGCAGGCGAGAGGCCTGCCTACACAATATCAAGACGTGACGTCTAACATTGAGGCATGAACTCCGTCCAATGTGTAACGCCTCAGCCCCCATGAACCTATGATCGAAATTATACAGTAGTTGCACCCAATCAAATGCACAGACACTAAGGCTCGACTTACTTCGATCGGAGGACCCATTTCGCTTCGGTAGTGACAAGCAATGGTATGGTGATTATGTTCCAGAACAGAACAGAATGACAGGCTGCTGGCAAATCAAACTACCGCGAATTTCAAGGTGAAATCGTAGTACTATGAGGGATTTTTGAGCTCTTGAATCCAATGCCAGTCCGAAGGATCCGAAAGCCTTCTCGGTCCAGTGCTCTGTACTGGACCATCCATGGGTCCAACTTGAGGGGCACCCATATGGAAGTACCAAGTTAGGTGTAATTAACTTACCAAATCAATATACACCTAGGCATGTTCTCGTGTCTTCCATTCGTGCGTTTGAAGACGTCGTCTTCCGGACATGATGGTAAGTGGTCAAAGTTCGAGTGTGACTTAGCCATTTGTGAGTCGCGACCGGCAGTTTTCAGTGTCCCTCTTCGAAGCCTTTACATCAGGACCTCGTTATTGTATACTTCCCCTTTCAATCTGTATCCTTACTTTGCTACAGGCTGGTTCCACCTGATCAAGTCGCTCTCCACAATTGCTCCACAAGATTTCTATGGCAGAAGGGATTCCGTTTCCGTTCTGCTCTCTAGTACGACTACGTTACTGACCGTTTTTTTTCGGATCACCTGTCTACACCTCCTCAATCCTTCTTCTTGTTCCAGCAGACCCCGGCTATTCCCTTATTGCCACCCAATTCCCTCAACACCTTCCACTCGATTGCCACTCGTTAACGTCTCATGTCTCACTCTTTCATCGAACCCAAAGTACTTTTGGGCGATTCTGGGCTAACTTTGGGATTGCAATATAGCCTCGGATTAATCGGAAATATTCGGTCGCGTCAGTTCCTGCATCAATCAGGATCAGGTTTCGCCGCTTTGGGCTCCCCCACCGTACCCCTCGTTCCACTATGCGTGCATTGGCACAGCATAAAATAGCAAAGCTTCAATCTAATAAATACCCTAATCATTGTCCTCTTGATCACTGAACACTCGGATTCATTGGGTGGCATAGATTTGCCGCTTTGGGCATCTTCCTGCCTGCCGTTCATCTTGCTCCTCCTCGGTATATAGCCTTTCCCCAGCGTAGCTATATATAGACTGTAATCATGGGAGATATGAAGCTAACAGGGAGTGCCTAAACAACCTTCTAGGAAATTTTCCGTACTTAATGAAGCTTCACAGTAATTGTGGCTGAAAAGAAAATCCACACCTTCATACTTACTCGAGATATATGTATCAGGCTGGTATACTTCTGCTTTTTAGTCACTCTAGGTATGGTCCTTGCAGTCTGCTTCATGTACTGACTCCCGGTAGCACTATCATGCTCTGCTTGCTGGTCATGTGGTACACCATGACTCGAAGACATATCGCTGGTCGCTCGTTTAAGGCGGTAAAAGTCCTGAAAGAGAGACCAGATGTCGATGCACGCCCAGCCTAAAACCGAAGCTGCACGACGACGAAGGGGGCGGCTACGGGTACTTTCAGCTTACATATACGTCGCTGTTCACCCTCGCCCTCACACCCACCTTCGTTCGACCTTTTTGTTTTTGACCACCACCATTATGACCATCAGTACCTTTTCGATGACTCAAGAACCCACCAGCAATATGAAAGGGGTGTGGGCCAACGCTGCGCATGGCGAGTACGAGGCCACATCACTGTTAAAAACTTCATTCATTCCTTGTAGGCATATAGAACAACCACCGCTCTTTATGATTGAAATGTTTGTCAGAGAACGGATTCAGAGGGAGCGTCAGAAGCTCGTGATAGGGTCTATGCACCTCTCAGAGAGAAGATTTTTTTCTATACACCTTGTAGGCAGAGGAATTTTTTAGGGTGTGTGTGTGTATGTGGGGTGTGTGGATGGGAGGTAGGGCTCTGCGCCGTACCAGTACTGTACGGTTTGTACTGGTACCGTACGACGGATACGGTCCCGTACCGTACAAGGCTGCTGCAGGGTCCAATACGGGTATGGGTACTGGACGGGTAAACCCGTATTGGACCGTATTTTTTACGGCCGTCATACGAGTTTGTACGGTATACGGGTCGGCCATGCATCGGCGAAGGCTTTTCTCTGTGTTTATGCCATACACTACCTCTGTCAATTAAATATTGTCAAATACTGAGCAGTTTGTGGCGGAAAATCTTGGGAAAATTGATGCTTGGTCACATCGAGGGAAAATATACTTACCAAAAAAGGTGCGTAGAGACCTGCCGAAGTGTTACCGAAATGCTTTGTGCCTCAAAGTCATCTCGAACGCACTGTTAAGGTGAGCAGTGCACTACTTCGAATTGTTTCTCGCATTAATAAGTCCAAATAAGTCTATTTCAAATCAGATTCCTGGCCATTTCCCAGCAAAAAGACCCGTATACCCGTATTGACCCGTAATACTGCCGTATCAGTACCCGTCCCGTATCGTACAAGCTTCCAGATGAACCCGTACGAATACGGGGATGGGTATACCGTACCAGTACTGGACCCGTAAAAAATACGGGTGTACCAGTATTACTGGATGGCGTGGAGCCCTAATGGGAGGGATGGGGGGTAGTGTGTTCTGGTAGCCAGAAATGAGACTTACATGCAGTGAAGAAGGCGGATGACGTGTGTCAGACAACTACACCTGTAACATGTATAGAACAACTGCAGCCTTTTTATCCACAAAGTATTCCAGAGTGTTATTGCCAGCTTGGAATTCTGGAGACGATTTGGTTGGTACACTGTCATGAAGTGCATGCCATGGTATGTGCTTATATATGCTGGTCCAATAGTCCATCCAAGCTGGACATATCACCTTTTTGGCGTAGTGGTTAGTGGTACTGGCCTAATCATGACACTCACCCAATATAAAGTAGATAGTGCAGCACAATTACCATTTGGAAAAATTTAATCTTCTTCACTCTCTTCTCCTCATAAACCAACATGAGTGAGCCATAGTAAAAGCTAATCATGAACACCAGGAACCCAAGCCAGCTCTGGCCACATTTTAGTGGCTGTGTCATGCGGAATTTGAGGGAAAGGACTGGAGCTTGATGTTGTCGACAGCAAGGACTAGCAAGGACCAGTGTATCTTGCTACAACAGATGCAAGAGAGACTTGGTAGGAGTGAGATAGTGAGTGTACCAAGTATCAGAGGAGAACAACGCCGGGAAGGGGCTGGATTTGTTTTTTATGATAATTAGAACTCGGGAGTTTTAGGAATTTACAAACAGGAAAGGCAGGGATCGATTCAACATAGCCACATGCAGAAATGGGGTGTAAAGAACTCACCCTCATTTCATTCAGCCTCATAACCCAAAGGAGCAATTCAAGCAACCACTCAGGGAACCCTCCAGCAACTCTCAAGCAACTCTCAAGCTACCGTCTCAAGCTACCATTTCAGGCTAGCTGTTAACTATCAAAGAGGCACATATTACCCAGAAATACTTAGCATTGTTATAGTTGTGAAACTAGCTGAATAAATAGAACAATAAATTTACTATTTTCAAAGATTTTTTGTATGTTTCTTCATTTTCCTTCAGTCCATTTCTTTCTTGATTTAAAGTTAACTCTTGAATATGCTATCAACACTTAAGCAGCACTATAGCTGATCCCCACACTATCTAGGCAAACATTCATGATTGGATTCATTGATAATAAGTAAGATGAAAGCCAATTTGTTGAGCTGTTTCATCTGTCCAGCAGCAGACTATGCAACATTACCAGTAAAAATAGGGAGAATGCATACACTACTTGTTTACAGCTGCATGTAACATTCTTAAATCATTCAGTTCTTCAATTTGGGTTGTAAACTCATCACTCTCAGCCATGGGATATGGATAAGTACATTTATTTTGATATTCCTGCCTTAGAGTTTTTGGTATTTTCCATGAGTAGAAAGGTGGGCTTGGGAAGTTCAGGATGATGACGAGGAAAGGTCGAGGTTGACGATGTCAAACTTAGGTGATGAGAGTATGTGGGAATGAGCAGCAGGAGTGGGTGTTGGGGTAGTGATGGAGGGTTATTTGGCGTTGGCATAGGCGTTGTGTGCGTAAAATTGGATTCTGGGGAATGAGATGTGGAATTGTGGGATTATGCTGTGGTGAGTGAGATAACTGGGCAATGGGCAATGGGGTAACGGGATGAAACTCACAGTAGCGCCCCTGTCGATCATTCACCGAGATCCATGCACGCTGTGTCTTCTTGCTAGCGTTCTTCCTCCTCTTTCTTTCTCTTCAGATGAACGCGACTCGGACTCATCCCATTTGAGGCAAAGTACGCGAGATATCTCATTGAGTTCTTCCGGTGGTCCAAGCGAAGCTATCAGCTTACTGGACCAACCAGAAATAGAATCCTGTAGTGTGGCAGTAGCAGAGGTCTGGTTGTACTGCAGCTCCTCCTTCCTTGAATCAAGATACTCCCAGACCTCAACACGATCTTTGAAGCCGTTGGAAATAATGTGGATCCATTCCTGGTTCGATTGGTGGTATCCAATAACGACGTAAAAGCACCTATGTGACCGTAGCCATGCGGTGTATTCCAGTACGCGAAAATTTCCTACAGTGATTTTCAAATTTTCGCCACTGCGTGGAGGATAGACCCTAGTGAGGTTGGATGGCGCCGAGACAACCAAGCCATCTTGAAGTTTCGGCGTGATGTCCTCAAAGTGAGGATTTCTCTGGGAGAAATAATCAACTTCGAGGCCCTTCTTGCCGTCCCCTCGCATGTCGAGATCCACCGAGACAAAGCAGCCGTTATGAAGTTGTCCCAGCATGCAGTCCTGAATAGGATTAACATAATCCTTCCCGTAGTCCCAGTGGTACTGGTAGTCGTCGATACTGTCAACAAGACTACTGTTCCATGACGTGTCACACCCAATGAACAGGGAATATGAGTACCTCCACCCGCTCCGGTCAGACCAGAAAGCCTGAAATTTCATTGTGAAAGCTTCGTCTCGCAGATATTCATAGGTCAAACTGGGCCCTACTGGGTCACACCGGAACTCGATTAAGGATTCGGTGAAGACGGAAGACTGTTGCCAATATGGCTCTTCAAGATCTCGAGAGCAAATAAAGTGCCGGGCAGCAGGAAGCAGGTGGACACGATGCATAACTTCCATTGGGTCAGTGTCCTGAGACAGAGAAGGGTCTTTGGTCCTTCGTAGTCGTTTCTCTCTGACGGTGACCTCACGTACATCATCGAGTGAGGGAAGTACAGGTCGCAAGACTATTCTATCTGGATTTATCCGGACGTAATTATGACCAGTTGTCCTTCGAAGATATATAGACACGTAGGCGCCGTTGTTTGTTGGACAGAGAAGGGATGCAAGATCATGATTTTCGAAAGGAAGGTGAATATGAAGACCATTGTTGTTGAACGCATATGACGATGGAACCCTGTCCGCAATGGAGTCGAATTGGGAGGCCAGAACTGTACCAGACTTCCAGAACTCGGAAGGAGATCGAGCTAGTAGCCCACGTTCTTCTTGGCGTTCAGAAGGATGAGCAACCCAAGCGAAAATACTCCGATCATCAGAAACCCGGATGATTTCCTGCTGTAGGCGCATAAAGGCTTTTTCACCTCCCTCCCCGTATATCGGTGACATGCTGACACCAAAGATACCCATCAAGCAATAAGCTTCGTCTTCTGGCCTCGTCGTCCTCCTCCGTGCTGCCCATGACATCTTCTGAGCTACACTGTACTCGTCGATCAGACGGCCCTCGAAGACTTGGATTGGAATCCGAGTGGCCTCGGAGACAACATCCCGTAGGCTCCAGCGCGTACCCATCTTTGTCCATTCTTGATCAAAGAACACGGCGTACTGTGGGGCCAGTAGCTCTTGCAACGTCCAACCTCTCGTGAACCATTTACTACCCTTGAAGCTGGATTTGGGATTCCGAGGATGATATGTTGCGGAAACATCGAATAGGTAGACGTAGCACACCACGGCGTCCTCGTAGTACTGGTACATGGAATTGATGGCCTCTGAAAGCTCAGCGCTACTTTCCTTGTTAATGCAGCACGAGTCAATCCAGATCCAATCGAATGCGCTGGCCCTGGCACGAACACAGGCTTGGACAACCTTTGTATAGCCCCTTTTGAGTCGCACGGGGTGAAAGAAGCGTTGAACGTCCTCAAAGATGACCTGCCGGTCATTCTCCCATGTATCAGTGAGGGTGGAGAGACTCTGGATGTCCTGAAATGTGATCTCTTCCACTTCCCAAGTATGAGAGAGAATCGCATAGCGGGGGATTTCGGTGTAGAACTCGGCAAGTTTGAGGGTCCTCGTGTTTAGGAGGCGCATAGAGTGTATGATACACTGACAGTATCGTGGTTAGGTCATGTTTTAGGATCAGTATGTAGAAATGCTTACAGTGGGATGCAGTGGAAAAGGAAGGACCCGTGGGCGACGTACGACGATACCCTGGTTCCTGTAGACCGTATTTAAATGTTTTCGGGATGCACACGCACAGGTTTGTTTGAGTACAACTCTGTTGAACACAGATCTTATAATTCTGTTTGGTTGACATGCAACGTCAACATCACGCGCCAGGTCCTTCTCACTCTTTCTTCTCAGTGGGGTGGGCTTCCTAACGCTTTTGTATCAGAGTCCGACGACGTTTGAAGTCTTTAGGTAATCTATTCCCAACGGGTCCTCCTCTAGCAGCTCCCGTACTCCGTATATCTTCGACGCTAACTAACCTGCCCTCCTTCCTGTGTACAGTAGCCCTTCACCTTTCTGTCTCCGTTGTATCCGTACTATTACGTCTCGTCCATCGCTCAAGGGCTTCTGCGGCTTCCGACATTTCCCCAGCTAGTGCAGTCCACCACTGAGTGTACCGTTTCCTGATTCCGGTTCACATGGTAGAAATTGAGAAGAGAATGGAGGTGTAGAAGCGAGTCGTCGTGTATGTAAGAGGGATTTGTTTGGTGCTATAGTATGTGGGGTTCATTAGGTGAGTGTCTCAGCGGTGTGGTGAGGGGTGACAAATGAAGACGAAATTTGAAGTAGCGAAGGCTATGGGATGAATGTCGATACTCGGGGTAGAGAGGGGAAAGGGGGAAAGGGGCCGAGTCTTCTTTGATGACTAGACTGGGTGAAGCAGGGATTTCAAGAGGGGAAAGGCGAGGGGCAGTGTTTGGTTCTGTGTTTTGCTCGTCATTTCAGTCGGATGCTTGACGTTATCGCAAGGATTGGAGAGGGAGAAGTGAAGCCTCGTCATCTATCGTCACTGCCGCTGATATTCTCGTTGTCGCTCCTTCACCTTGCCTTTCACTCTCTTTAAACTTTCCCTCCCCACAGAACCTCTTCCCTGACTGCATCGCTTCATAATGGCGCGTCGCCTTTGGCACTTTCTGGCCGCCATCTGGAAGTTATTCTGGTGAACCTCTTCCTCTCTCGGTTCCGGTTTCGTGGATATCCCTCTCGCTCCACTATGACAAAGCATACGCAGCCAACGTCCCTGGCATAGGCGTATCCTTCCGGTTCTCCTTGACTCTTCCATGCCGAACCCGTGATACGGAGCAGGATCAGAAGTCGACCTCTCCATACCGAGAGACCCCGGGATAGGCATAGACGTATCCTTCCTCTGCTTAACCTTAACGCTGGCATGGACACCAGGTGGAAGTGCCCATACCCTACTGCATCCAAAGAAAGAGTAAATCTTGCCTTCCTTGAGTTCGAGATTTGGCTGACGGTTCATTTGTGTGGGAATACAGGGACCGACGTTGTTGAAGTTGGCGTGGGTGGGGGAAAGAGGTGTATGTTTGGGGCGGAGGACGCTGCTGCGGCTGCAGTTGCGTTTGTGGGAGATGGGTGGTGATGAGGTGGATGTTCCATTGTTGTGGTGGGGACGATAGTGGTGTTTGGTTGGGAAGGAGGAGGTGGGGGTGAAGTGTCACGGTCATTAAGGGAACGAAGATAGCCAATGGATGGTTTTAGCGCAGGGTCTGTTGCATGGAAAAAGTCAGTATGTATATTGAGGAGTGGAATACACAACGGAAAGGACAAAGAAAGAGATACGAAAAGCTTCCGTCACGAAAGCATACAGCATGCTTCATGAAAATCAAAAATCCAACACCAAATCTCGAAGACAAGTCCGTTAGAACACCGATAAAGGCATCTCGCCCGGCAGACCACCTACCCAAAACGTACAACAATACTAAAACCGAAAACAAAAAACAGGACGAAAAACGAAAAGAAAGAGGGAAATAAAAGGTAAACCACTCACCCTTCATCTCAGCGCTCTCCACAATCGACGCTTCCTTTAACGATTTGGAACGACTTCGTTCTCCGACAACACCAGTGGCGGGGTTCGTTTCCGTCTCCATCTCTTCTTCCTCTCGTTCTCGTTCTCATTCTTCTCTTGTTCTTCTCCTTGAGGTTCGGACTCGGAATCTTCAAGTCTAGGTTTGGACGAAATCTGATCGGTTTGGACGCTGACAACGATAGGACCCTCACGGAGCGAGTTTGAACGCGAACGTTCGTCGACGAGACCGAAGATGAAGAAGAGGTTGGTTGGGGTGTCGATGTCGGAGTCGGAGTTGGCGTTTGAGTTTGGGTAAGAGTTGGATTTGGCCTGTGACTCGGAACGAGTGTACCAAAGCCACCATCAAGATCAAGGTCAATGTACCCTCGTTGACTGCGACGATGTCTGACAGTGGCATATCGATATCCACACCCGCATCACCATTCTTGGCATCTTCAACATCCTCAGCCATTTCAGTCCCAACCCCAGCTTCATCTCTTCCTCCTTCTCCTCCTCCTCCGTCCCCTCTTACCAACGCCAATGCAGCCTCCATAGACCCCACTCCTCTAACGAAATCGAAACCTCCGCATACTCCCACCATCAGCTATCGAATTCGGCTTGCTCCTCCTCCCCAACTTCCTTGGTAGGCCTCCCTCGAATACTGACAACAACATGCTCTCCCGCTGGTCGAGGACGGGATGGTACAGTTGATGTGGATAATTGGGACTGGAGAGCGTCGGGACGAGCGTTGAATGGAGAAACGGCGATTCGGGTAGTCTGATTGTTGTCGTTTTCATCTTCGATATCTTCATGGCCATCGGCGTCGGCGTCGTTGCTTAGAGGTCGTCAAAGTCTACTGCGACGTTGGAGAAGGAGGAGAAGAGTGTTTGACATTGGGCCTGTTATACATGTACGTACATAGAAGTGAGAAATGAGTTAGCACAATGTATAATGTGTAATGAAACTGAAGAACAGGGAAGAGAGAGAAAATAGATGCCGAGTGTAGAGAAGAGATAGTAAGATGTATATGACGGGTTGGAAAATAGAAGCTGACAACAGGAAGAAAACACACCTCAGTCATCCTCAACGCATCCGCATCCTCCTTCTGCTACTCCTCTGCAGATCCAATAGTCTCGCTGCACGCATGGCAGCACGAGAGCTTTGAGTAGGAACCGGGACCATCGTCGCCGAGTCCCTGAACTTGGATTTTGGCTTAGGTATAGCCTGCACAACGGAAGGGGTAGGAGCAAAAGCGAAATCCACGGCTTTATGTTTGGAAGGTTTCAGAGTAGCTTCCACAGAAGGTGTGGCTATAACAGTGTTCCAAAAGTCGGAGGTGGGTGCTATAGACCGCGTGTTCTAGAGGAAGATGCGCTGGTAGGGGGAATAGGGAGAGGGCGAGTAGTAGTAATGGGATTCTCAAAGTCTTGTGCGTTGGCTTATAATATCTTGGTCTAGTGTAGCAGCGTGTTCTTTGTTGGTAGGAATTGGTATGTTTCTGTTGGGAAAAGTAAGCAAAAGAGCACAATGAGAGGGAGCGGCAGAGAGTGGTTTGTTTGATGACCAGTCAAAAAGAAAGATAAACAAAGTAGACTCACGCGTAGAAGGACGAACACCTTTCCTTTTCGGTCGTGTGAAATTGATGCCCATAACAGACTCGCGTGGCCATCCTTGACCGTCGACGTTTCCGATCCAGAAAACGGATAAAGCACCAAGTGGTCCCAAGGAAGGAGGAGACGAGCAGATGGATATATACGCAAGAAAGCCGAAAAAATCTTCAGCTTAGGCTCGGGCCAGCTAGAATTTGAAAGTGGGTCCCTTCTCTATCCCAAAAAATCGAAGTTGTCGAGGGCATTTCGAACACTCTGCAGGGACTCGGAAAGGCTCTGACTCATGGTAGAGCTTCAGCCTTCCATATCCTTCTTCAGACTGAAAATTACTGATCGCTAACAGTCATTCTAGCTTTTTCATTCATGATCTCAAAGCGAGACAAAATGTCTCCATTTCTGCAACCTACTCCACCAGTCGAAGGTACTAGTATACTACATTCCCATCCTTCTAGTCCACTAAAAATCGCAATGGTTCATCCTCTGACAACCTCCAGCAGGGGGACACTTGTTCGCATAGTCACCTCCCTGAACAGGGCAGGAAATCCCGGAAGGCCCACCAGAACCAGAACAATCCATGCTCCCGGACCCATCATCGTTGAGGGTGAAGGAGCATTCCCAGCCGTGGGTGTGTACGGTGTATGTACCCTAGCAGATGTACGTGTGTTCAGATCATGATCGACTCACTGTCGACGATAGGGTAGGACTCACAGCAGTCCCATCATTAGGAATAGTCGTCAACCTCCAATCACAATCCCCAGCACCATCGTCAGCGGTGTAAACCACATCTTCGCAATCAACGCCTTCTTCGCCGGCTGGGGTACATTGTTGGCAGTTCCAGACGTCCATTGAGGAGGCAGAGACGAGGGCTAGGGTGGTAAAGGCGAGGAAGAGGCGGAAGACGATCATCGTTCAATTTCAATTTACAATGATTTGCTTTGGAGCTTTGGTATCGATAGGCTGGAAGTGAGAGATTGGTGAGTAATGCGTATTGGAAGGTAGTGGGAGTACAAGGGCACTCACTGCTTCCTAGGAAATAGGGAGTCGTTGATCGATGCCAGTAAACTCGAAAACTAGTCACCTTTTATACCAGGAGAACTATATTATATGTATTCGTATCACCTCCATGATTTTCAAGTACCCCGGGAATGAGCTGAAGCCTGAAGCCATAACAGTTGAGAATTCCGACTCGGGGAATGAAATTTAGTGCCACAAACCTAATCCCTCAAGCTCAAGTCTTACCGATGTATGTACTTACTCAATCTCTATACTCATTCGGTGGAGTTCTCAAACGCGAAAAACACACTAAAAGCCCAGGCCACCTATATGATCGGGAGCTTTACGGAGGTCATAAACCCCCGGAGACGCGCTAGCTGCATTTATGTACGCCTCAGGGTTGTCTCATTCTCGGTATACAAAGTTCGAATACCCGGTCAGCTGTGCTTTGATCGCTTCAAGTTGAAAATCACGCAATGTGAAGCCAAGCTGCTCCTCGAGTTTGACTGGCAGACTTTGCAAATCTGTTTGTAGTGGACGTTGTTTCGTGTAGCCCAAGTATCGATAACAATAACACGTTTTTTTTTCCGCTTCAAAACACGCTGCTTTAGTTGTTCACTTGACCTTACTTATCTCCTTATTATCATTTGCTCTACCATCATGCTCCCTTCTCAACGTGATCGAACACCCTCTCCAACCTCTGAGTCTGATGATAACCGGGTATCAGAAATCTGCGGGGACCTGCGGATACCCTGATACTTATCTCTACTAGCTAGATCTTTTTAGAATTCACTGTTCTAATCAGTTCTTTGTATAATAAACCCATCCTAACCTTGTACCTGTGAATATCTACTCAGTTCCCAACTGTAATTTAACATTAGAATAATTCACCCCAACCAGTCTCAGTTACAATGACCCTCCTTCCCAAATTTCTATCTTGTTAGGTCCCTCATCAATCCCTTCTTGGGAATCCTCTTCAAGTCCCTATCTGGCTTGAATAACTCTGAATTCATATCTTAATCTCTCCTTCAATTACTATGATTTCTCATGATTTCTCTAGTTTTATTCTTACAGATACATGATGTTTTACCCCTAGATACTTGTAATATCTACTTATTTACCCATATATAGTTCTCAGTACACAATTCATCCAGTTCACACTTAATTTGTGTGTCCTCTCACTTCAGTCATTGTTGCTCAAGTCAAAATCTCATGCTATTAACCCTATCCAGATTGCCTTTAACTGGGTATTATTTCTACTATAGGGTCACTATCTGCCATAAGAAACCTTTAGCTGGTCAATTGAAGTTTGTAAAAAAAACATTTGAAGGGTCCCCGCAAGTGTACAGCCACATGCGGGGACCCTGCGGGGACCTCTACAAAATGCATTTCTTGTTATTGAACAATAGGTACGGTCAAAGTGCGGAATAAAATATTCCGCTGATCCTTTGTTGGTTTTATTCAGAGTAAAGTTCAGCGAGATCATCCTTTGACCAACCGACTTATTTTCTACAATATAAATTTATTATATCCACCGGTTTGAAATTCGTACAGAGTGATGAGGATCATGCACGGCTGGTCGTGCTGCGCCTCCACCGCGATGCCCTGTGCAGAGAGCCGCCCACAGCACGCCAAAAAGCTCCTCAAAACCTATTCAAAATACATCAAGAACCGGCGAGAGCGCGCGAGAAAGCGTGTGATTTGCAGGAAGCAACTCTATTGCGCACACAGCTCTCAGAAACGAGATGTCTTATCATCACTATCTTCCCTGTCTCTCTCTTTCTCATTCAACGAAGGCAGTCTGGACCCTGGGTCAGATGAAGAATCCTCAAGTTTGGCATCACAGGACTGGGATCTACAGTCTCTGTCTAGCTTCAGCTCACTCTTGGGATACTCACCAGACACGGATGACGACGACTCTGAAGGCTTTGGATCTGAGATGGATGGGATGGAAAGTGAAGAAGAGGATCCCAGCTTAGACCTGGGGAATGCCTTGAGAGATGCAGTAATGACAGAAATAAGGCAGATGTATGAGAATAGGTGTGTGTTTTGTGCTCTCTTAATCAGTCTAGCTCACATGTTGAAGATATGAGGCAGGGCGAGAATGTATAGAATGACCAGCAGAATCTTTCCTACACCATCTACTTGTCCATCTCAAGCGTGGTCGAGAGGATCTTTTTCGACATGATCTGCATGTCACACCTCAAACCTTTGACAGCCTCATCAACGCAATTGAGGACAATGAAGTTTTTACCACTCGCTCTGAAACATGGCAGCAAGCCCCAGTTGAAGAACAGCTAGCTGTGGCTCTCTATCAGTTCGGACACGACGGAAATGCCTGTCAAGAACAGGTTCAGATAGGGACTGGATGCCTCTCAGGCCACCACACAGGAACCAAAGACGAAGCAATAAGGCAAATAGATGGTATAGATGAGTAAGCCAGTACTGGGCCAGAGTCTACATAGTACTGAGGACAATGCTGAGCAGTATGGATCAGAGGGACAGAAGTGGACAGACTGAGGAACTATCTACAAAGCCCTGGAGTATATATACAAAAGTGCGAAGGAGAACAAGATTAGATCAGCAGGTACTGATGGAAACAATCAAGGAATGATAATCAGGTATCTAAGTGATGTCAATATGTGTAACAGGTACAGATATGATCTGTCAATCAGAGAAATGATGCATCAAAGAAGATGGAAGCCATAGGTACAAGGAACATGATCTAGAACCAAAGAAGCGAAGAATGATGGAAGGGAGAAGAATGATGAAAGGAGAACAAAGAACAGGGTCTAGAAGCGAAGGCATGAAGGGATTCATGACAATGCCTCTGGTTTGCAGAGTACAGCAAATTGGGCTGGAGTTGAAAAGGGCACAGTACATTTGTATACTCGACGAGTAATGACAGCTGTACTATGACCTGACTTTATGTCGGCAGCTGTGCGTCTCCCAACTGATGAGGAGAAGGAGGAAGCTAAGATGTGGGTGAGGGAACATTCGTGCAGAGCATGGAGGAATGGATGGTGTTTTGTTGATGGAACGTTCATTCCGCTGGCATACCAACCATATTGGTATGGTGAGAGTTATTTTGACCGTAAATCTTGCTATTCCCTCAACGTGCAGGTGCGTGTCATTCTACTAAAGTTGTTTTTCACTCGTCTGACATGGCACATCATCTACAGATTGTTTTGTTACCCAACTGGTGCATCATTGACTTTTCTTATGGGCATGTTGGCAGTACACACGACGCAACAGCATGGGAAGAGACCAGGCTTTTCAAAGAGCATGAGTCTTTGCTGCAAGATGAGTGGATTTGGGCAGACTCGGCCTATCCAGTGCGTGCTGTGATTCTGTCAATCCCCATCCAAAGTCTTACTGTCTATTTCAGATTCAGACTTGGGTTGTCGCTCCTTACAAGAAACCTGACTGTTATGAACCAGAAAATGAAGAGTTTAACAAAGCAGTATCATGACTTCGCATCATGTCTGAGCATACAATTGCACTTCTCAAGGGCTGCTTCCCATCACTCAAGAACCTCCAGGTATGTATTGATAGTGCACAAGCACACTGCATTTCTACATTCTGGATTGCAGCTTGCATAGGTATTCATTCCCATGCTATGCAGAGCAAAGTTAAAGAGAAGGACAAGGAAGGAGGTTATGATTTCTTTGAGAGAGATCCTTTTCTGGCAGAAGGTCATTCTGATGAGTCGGATGTTGAGGAGGTGGTAACTGGCACCTTCACAGCTCCTAGACCCCAAGCTAATGGTAGGGTCAACCCTTGCCTTGCTGCCGCATGAGAATTTCGTGAAAAGTTAAAAGCTGATTTGTTTGCTAGTAGACGTCGTGTTTAGAATTAGACATACATATATATATAACACAAGTTCTTGCTCGAAGTTGTACTGATATAGAAACCTAGTTTTCTGTAGAGAAGATGTCATCACCATGCTCTGACATGCTGCCTGAAGAGCTAGGCAATCCCTAGTTTCGTTTTGTGTATTTGTTGGCATATCACCACAGGGCACCCACATATCCTTTCTCCATCGTCTACAACCCTTCTACCCATCCTCTACCACATCCCGATCCTCTCTGTCACCTACTTTTTACATTCTTTTACCCTTTATCCCCCATCCAAACTAGTCTCCGCCCAGTCGAAGTACTACTCCATCTCATCTTGACTTTGATTATACTTCTTTGCTTCTTCTAGATCTACTGTGAGAGCAGGCATATTCAGGGTGTATTCAGGGCATATTCAGGGCGTATTCAGGGCATATTCAGGGCATATTCAGGGCATATTCAGGGTGTATTCAGGGCATATTCAGGGCGTATTCAGGGCATATTCAGGGCATATTCAGGGCGTATTCAGGGCATATTCAGGGTGTATTCAGGGTGTATTCAGGGTGTATTCAGGGTGTATTCAGGGTGTATTCAGGGTGTATTCAGGGTGTATTCAGGGTGTATTCAGGGTGTATTCAGGGTGTATTCAGGGTGTATTCAGGGTGTATTCAGGGTGTATTCAGGGTGTATTCAGGGCATATTCAGGGCATATTCAAGCTGTATTCAGGGCATATTCAAGGCGTATTCAGGGCATATTCAAGGCGTATTCAGGGCGTATTCAGGGCATATTCAAGCTGTATTCAGGGCATATTCAGGGCATATTCAAGGCGTATTCAGGGCATATTCAAGGCATATTCAGGGCATATTCAAGGCGTATTCAGGGCGTATTCAGGGCATATTCAAGCTGTATTCAGGGCATATTCAGGGCATATTCAGGGCATATTCAAGCTGTATTCAAGGCGTATTCAGGGCATATTCAAGCTGTATTCAAGGTGTATTCAGGGCATATTCAGGGCATATTCAAGCTGTATTCATTGAGAATACAGGACAGATTCAGGTCAGGGCGTATTCAGGGCGTATTCAGGGCGTATTCAGGGCGTATTCAGGGCGTATTCAGGGCGTATTCAGGGCATATTCAGGGCATATTCAAGGCGTATTCAGGGCATATTCAGGGCATATTCAAGGCGTATTCAGGGCATATTCAAGGCGTATTCAGGGCGTATTCAGGGCATATTCAAGCTGTATTCAGGGCATATTCAGGGCATATTCAAGGTGTATTCAGGGCATATTCAAGCTGTATTCAGGGCGTATTCAGGGCATATTCAAGCTGTATTCAAGGTGTATTCAGGGCATATTCAGGGCATATTCAAGCTGTATTCATTGAGAATACAGGACAGATTCAGGGCATAATCAGGTGTGTTCAGGGCATATTCAGGGCGTATTCAGGACATATTCAGGGCATATTCAGGGTGTATTCACGTAGAATTCACGATGTATTCGAGAGATATTCAAGGCATATTCAAGGCATATTCAGGGTGCATTGAAGGCGTGTTCAGAACATATTCAGGACGTATTCAGGGGGTATTCAAAGCATATTCAGGATGTATTCAGGGCATATTCAGGGAGTATTCAAAGTTTATTCTGAGTGCATTGCTGGAGAATACAGCACATATTCAAGGTGTATTCAAGGGATATTCAAGGCAACATATTCAAGGGATATTCAAGGTGTATTCAGGGAGTATTCAGGGCATATTCAGGACATATGCAAGGCATATTCATAGTGTATTCATATAGAATTCAGCACATATTCAAGGTGTATTCCAGGCATATTCAAAGTGTATTCAGGGCATATTCAGGGCATATTCAGAGTGTATTCAGGACATATTCATGTAGAATTGAATATGTCTGGACTTCTAAATGAATACGCCTGGAATTCTACGTGAATATGCCCTGATTATGCCCTGAATCTGTCCTGTATTCTCCATGAATAGGGCTTGAATATACCCTGAATACACCTTGAATATGCCCTGAATATGCCCTGATTATGCCCTGAATCCATCCTATATTCTCCATGAATATGCCCTGAATACACCCTGAATATGCCCTGAATATGCCTTGAATATGCCTTGAATATGTCCTGTATTCTCCATGAATATGCCCTGAATATGCCCTGAATCCACCTTGAATATGCCCTGAATACATCCTGAATTCCCCATGAATGTGCCCTGAATACGTCCTGTATTCTCCATGAATACAGCTTGAATACACCCTGAATACAGCTTGAATACATGAATACATGCTGTATTCTCCATGAATATGCCTTGAATATGCCATGGATATGCCCTGAATACATCCTGTATTCTCCCTGAATATGCTTTGAATATGCCCTGAATATGCCCTGAATACATTTTGTCCATTTCTTGCCTTTCATATGATTTGTCCCCAATTGTTCCTTTTTTACCTATCTTTGCTTGTGATAAGTTTCCTGTAAGTCCTGATGCCTTACAACAGACATTCCAAAATGTCAGCATCCATGTAAAACCTCTGTAATACTTTCTTTCTTACTGCAGTATTACTGTGACTTAACTGTTACATTGTTTATCCTCTGTATGGCACTGGAATTTCAATTTTTCCTTTCTGATTCTTGTATTGTCTCTGTAATCCGCACTGTCTTACCAATGTATTACTGTGACTCAAATGTCACAGTAAGTCTCTTGTAAATACCTCAATGTTGTAAATCCCCCGTAATACTGTCTTGACTTACTGAGAGATTTACTGTGACTGTGTGTCACTCTGAAATACTTCTGTATTTCTCAGCAGTATTACAGAATGTATAACTGTGACAGCATGTCACACTGAAATGTTCCTGTAATCCACCCTGCCTTACAGCAGTCTTACAGGATTGTTCTGAAAGATATATGTGTTTGTAATACTCCTGTAATGTAAGGTGTATTACTTATTGAATTAATTTTTGTAATGACACTGTAATACCCCTGTATAGCACGGTAATTACAGGAATTTCTTCCAGTGTCACTCTGAAATACCTCTGTATTTCTTGGCAGTATTACAGAATGTATTACTGTGACACTATCTCACACTGAAATGTTCCTGTAATCCCCCCTGCTTTACAGCAGTCTTACAGGATTGTTCTGGAAAATATGTGTTTGTAATACTCCTGTAATGTAAGGTGTATTACTTATTGAATGACTTGTAGTAAGGCTGCTGTAATACCCCTGTATGGTGGCGTATTTACAGGGATTTGCTTCCAGTGACTGTTAACCAGGATTGAAAAGATGAGATGAGAGGAAGATGGTTCTGGTTTCAGTGGGGGAAGAGGGTCCACAGTGACCCAGTTGACTGTAACAGGTTGGACTGGTGTCTTCAGTGCCTCTGAGTCAATAGCCTTGCATTTCACCTGATATCCTTCCCCTTGTAATCCATCCACCCAGTAAACCACAGACTTCTCCCAGAGTTTGTCCCAGTGGTCCATCTGAACTCCATACCACCAATTCTTAGTGTCCCCAGTAACCAGTTTCTCAAACCTTTTCACCTTCCACAATGGGGATTTCTTCTTGGAGCACTCATCAAAAGTTTTGAGCCAGGCAGACGTGTCACCAGAACTGTCAAAAGGTTGGGGGTCCATATACATGTCAAAGGAAAATAGCAGAGGTGCCCGAAAAATGCTGTAAGTCACTGCACAAAAGCCAGAGATGCTGAGTCTGAAAGATGAGTGGGTCGAAGCACACTCTCGTCACCAGAATGGAGTAGGCTGAGGGCTGGCTATCGCTGGGCCAGAGCCACACGCAGTGGATTGTGGTTAAGTCCTAGCTATGCATACATGCAGGCTGTAGACTACACACTCACATGACTCCAAAGGGCCTAGACCTCCCTGAAACCCCTACTCCAATGTGCATTTGGGTTCCATGTTTATGATGCAGTGAGTGTTTATACAATCTCTTTTTGATCACAGCCTAAAGCTAATCCTAATAGTATGCTGACACCAAGGCTGAGCTTGCTGATTTAGAAAGACACAGCATCCTCAATGTGGTTATGACTGAGGACAGTGATGTCCTGCCAAGGGGGGTGCAGAATTTTGTAGAGAAATATAGGGTCAAAAAACTTTTAAGAGCTCAATGACTGGACTAACTAACCACATCATTGACTATATAATATAATTATACCCCACATGGAAGGCACAGCCATCCGTTTTGATGCCTTGCCATGTCAATTCTGTTGCGTTTCATGAGCATCACTATTGGTTTGAATGACCATGTAGACCTGATATGATCAGTTCTAGTGATTGTGTATTTAGCCTTGGTCTCTACACTAAAACATTAATTTCTCTGTGCTTTTTTTCTCCATCAGCCATCCTGACAGTCACCTCCACAAGCTTCACATACCTAATTTCCAATTTTCTCTTTGAGTCCCACACAGCTGAGATGGTACTAACTGCATGTCAATGAATAATAGCTTGTAAGAACAAGGAGTACTCACATATTTCATACTACACCCCTTTTTTTTACAACAAATAACATCTCTACTGGTGTCAATCTCATCCTGTTCAATGTGATGATCCCAATAGCAGTAGGATAAAGCTGAAATGTCTTGTGCATGGAGTCATTTTGAATAGTAAGGTTATCAATATCCAGGTTCTCATCATCATCCTGTTGCAAAATGACGAACCTTAATTTTCCAGTGAGAGCAGAAATGCTTACAATTGACATTCTGGTAAGTTTGGATAGTCTTTGAGAGCACCTTGTGTCCCGTCAAGTGTGTCAGAGCTTGCTGGGGTTGAGATTTGAGGCACTGGAAGGGTACCCTCCAAAAAGTTTTTAGTGGCAGTCAGCTCAGAACTAACTAACCACCCATATATGGAAATGCTATCACATGCACCCCCCTTGTGTCCTGCCCTATGGAGCTTCCAAGGTTTTTCGTTGCAACAAGTAAGGCTGCTTGATTTCTATGTGATTTAACAAACAGCTGACTAGTTTCATAGGGATTTATCAACCAAGAGTAAAATCATTGTCGATGTATACACTGCCAGCCTTCTTGAAGACCAACAAATCACTCAAAATGGACTTGTTCTCGCTGCCTTGTTGATTGGCAGTGACTGCCATGAGGGTGTGCATGGATGTGGCCCTACCTATGCTCTTAGCCTTGCTCAGTGTGGACTAGGAGATGAGTTGGTCTCCAGACTTGCAGCTACAGAAAACAAGAATGACTGAGTCACATTTCTGCAAGGATGGAAGATCTATGTCATGGATGAACTATGCAACAACACCTCTGGCAACTTGAAGAAACTTAACCCAAAGCTTGCTTTACATATTTAAGCAGACCCAACATTCCCTTCAATGGAGGTTCTTGAGTACTATCTCAACCCTCCAACCAATAGTTCTATGCTCCATCCTCCAACCAACTTTCAAGTAGCATGGCTCCCAGCTGAACCTAACCAGGCTCGTCAGATCTTGGCTGGACTCCAGAGTATATTCTTGAGTGTTTCCAAAAAGAGCTTTGGTATGGAGTTACTCCTCAACTGTTGTATTCAGCTAGTGTGCAATATTTGAAGCCTTCCTTTGACAGTGACTGATACTAGTTGCAGAAGTACTTGGTATACGATAAAGTCCAACAAAAGCTAGCGACACCTTTGGTCAATGCTATCATACTCCAGCTGTCATTGTTGAAGGCCCATGGTCCAACCACTGAAACAGGCCAACTGCAAATCAAATTGTCTGTTTCATTATTCATCAATAACCTTGGGATACTGGTGGGCACACTTCAAGACTCAGGATTAGAAGTGACAATTACTCTTTGTGTCACTCAGTCTGTGATTGCCATTGCAACAGCGGAAAATCTTACACAGTTTGACAAGTATGTACAGTGGCCAAAAAAATTGTCCACATGTTTGGCACTTTTGGAAAGATTGCTGATTTAAGAGCTATTGAGCAGAAATCTCAAAACATGGCTGGTGGTAGCAAGAAAGCCTTTGATTAGAGCTACAATAATCTGTCTGTTTTGTCTTATTTGGCCACATATCTGTGGAGTTATGATTGATTTACAATTGTATGTCATTTGGACAATTTTTTGAGTTGCCACTTCAAAATCATTATTGCAATAACCTGATGTGTTATACATGATGTCATTGGTGGAGCTGTACAGTAATGTGATGTATACACCACAATGATGTCATAGCTGCCAGCTGGAGCATACATAGCAACATACAGATGCTCTACAGCTTCTATGAAAATCATGGGGTCCCTCATATCAGCCCAGAAAGACAATCTCTACTCTCTCCTCCAAACTGCCCCTCCCTCTATCAAAATTTCAGCTCAGACTGAAGTATGAAAGCAGAGTGTTGCTTTTATAGGTAGAGAGACATGTTCTGATAAAGGAAACCATTGGATATAGCACTTTAGAAAGTTAATACCCAGCTGAAAAATGGCCACCTCTGGATCAACTCCCATATTATTAATGCTTTCCAGGATTTTGTTACTTAAGATGGTCATATAGTGTTTGCAATCTATCTTCCCCTTCATCTGGACCATTTTTACTGCTTACTGTTGCCCCATACCCTACCCCATCATGTCATTTTCTCTCTCAAATGTCATCATTTCTGTCACATCTTGCTGTACCATGAATTTATCTCTCTTTTCTCACACATGCTGGGGCATATTTGCCCCAAAATAATTGGTTTTGGTCTTATCTGAGAAAATAACCCACTTCTAGCCTTCTACAGCCCAGCCTTTTTACATCTGTGCAAACTTCAAGTGAGCCTTGCTGCAAGTCACTGTAAGTTTGCACTTGTTCTGTGTTTTGGAGATCGCCACAAGACATTTTCAGGAATGTTTTGGCTGTTATAGGTTGGGACAGGTTGTCCAAGAAGAGCCTTGATGTTTCAGGCCACTTGTGTAGCAATCTGGCTTTACCAGAATGGATTTTTTTCCAATCTAACCTCTTCACAAGTAGTAGAGAGCCTCTTAGGACACCCTGCTGTATTGTTCTCATTGTCTGTATTTGTCTTTTAAGCCACAAAAGCAACTCTTGGCTTCCATACTCCAGTCTGAGCTGCAAATTTTGCAGATGGAGAGGCAGTTAAGAGGAGAGAGTAGAGATTGTCTTTCTGGGCTGATATGAGGGACCCCATGATTTTCATAGAGGCTGTAGAGCATCTGTATGTTGCTATGTATGCTCCAGCTGGCAGCTATGACATCATTGTAGTGTATACATTACATTACTGTACAGCTCCACCCATGACATCATGTATAACACATCAGGTTATTGCAATAATGATTTTGAAGTGGCAACTCAAAAAATTGTCCAAATGACATACAGTTTTAAATCAATCATAACTCCACAGATATTTGGCCACATAAGACAAAACAGACAGATCATTGTAGCTCTAATCAAAGGCTTTCTTGCTATCACCAGCCATGTTTTGAGATTTCTGCTCAATAGCTCTTAAATCAGCAATCTTTCCAAAAGTGCCAAACATGTGGACAATTTTTTTGGCCACTGTAAGCCGTAGAGTTCCAAAATTGTTGCTTCCTCTGAGAACTAATTAAATTGTTAGCTGAATGATTTCAATGCCCTACTTCAGCCATCTCAGGAAGTGGGATCATCTGAAGATGATGACAAGACTGATGGCAATTTGGAAATTGAGTTTGTTGAGGCAGACACAGATGAATCAGAGATCAAGTTTGTAGAAAAGATGGTTATTGAGATTGACTCAGACTAGGTACAATCAAAAATGTCATAGTTTATCTCTACCTTGTACAGTATGTATACTATCTACTGGTACTCATTACTGAAGCTCCAGCACCAGTCTGACCAACAGGAGCAGTAAGTAATGCCAGTGTAGCACCCAACCACAGGCAAACTGGTATCAATGCCACCCTCCAAACCCCATCCTACCCACACCACTCCCAATGCCCTTCTTCAAATCCACACCACCAACATGTTGATGGGATCAACTATGGTACGAGAGAGACGAGTAGATGATGTGTGGATAGGTTGTCAGGTGGGAGACTAGACAAGAGTGTGGATGGGTTGACAAGTAGGAGATGAGACAAGGGAATGGAACAGCATGTAGAGTGGATGGGTACAGAAAGAGACGAGACAGCAGGTATGGGCTGGTCAACTTACAGGTACAGGTTGATACAAGACTTGAGCTGAAGGGTAGATGGGTTGGGTTGAGATGGAGCATGTCTCGTACTATATCTCAATGCCCACTGATGGGTATGATGACAACTTGCCAATCCACACCAACAAATGCACACACCCTTCAATGCCCTATCCATTGCCAAATGCTCACTGATGCCAGGTGCTCATCCATCCATGCCAAAACTGCCCCAACACCCATCCACACAAAAAAATGTGTCGAAACTGCTTGAACTTGTCCTAACAGTCAGATGTGGTTGAGGAGTGCTTAAGACAACGATGATTGAGTGGCATTGGACATCTCGACTTCACTGGCTTTATTATCAGTGCTGGTAGATGCACTGCTGTTGTCTGAAGTGCCTTGTTGATTGTAAGAGTTGGAGAAGGGGAGAGGCTCAATGATGATGCCATGGACTTTTGTCAGGTTGTTTGGGAGAAGATGTGTAGTGTTGGCCAAAAAGGATCAAGGAAAAGGTGGTGGTGGTAGGTTCTGGAATGATGGGTAATGGATGGTGAGTCAGATGATTTGGCAATGACACGCTGCAACACCATTTGGAGGGAGTATGTGGGGTAAGGGCCTTGTAAGTGATTGTCTGGTTTAGAAATTCAAGATTGATTGCTGCAGGAGCAGGCAGCATGGGAATGAGGTGAAGTGAGGTGAGACTCAGTGAAGGGATTAAGCAGTCCATAATATCAAGGTGGTGGATCCAAAATGTCATTCCTCTGCTTATAGTGCCAGTGAATAACCCAGCCAAGGCAACAGTGTACTGGAGATATTGGGGGAGAGGGACAAGTCATAAAGAATGGAGGCAGGAAAGCATTGAGAGCAGGCCATTAAAAGTGACAGAGGGATGGAGTTTTGTCCCATGGAGGGTAAAGATGGCAAGCTTTGCCTGCAAATGAGTTTGTTCTGGTCTGGTTGATTGTAAGAGAAGTGTGGTTGGGTGGGTAAGAAGATGGAGGTGAAGTGAGAAGGTCAAAAATGTTCCCAATTTGGAAACATGTCAACAGTTTCAGTTTCATGGTCACTGCAAGCATGGCAAGTAGTTCTGTTGGCATACTGAAGCTCGTTTATTACATTGTGTTTTAGTAACTGCTATCTTAACTGTACAATATATCTAGCCATGATACAAATTTGTAGACTGCAGCACTTCCTTAAAATTGACATCATCTCCCTTCTGAAGCCACTCAACAAAAATCCTTGCTGTCTGAAGGTGGGGAATGCTCTTGGTGGGAAGGAACTTCCAGACCATATCTATGGTCCAATTCAGTTGCTCCTGGAGTTCTTGCACAAGCATCAGGAACTTCTTGTATCGAGACATGTCTGCCTTGAGACCACTGCAATTACGCCTCCAACATGGACTCCAGCCCTCATCCAGCTCATGAACAGACAGTTTCCCATTTAGACCTTCCTGCCGTTCTATCCAATAGTCCTTCAATGTTGCTGGCCTTTGATATTCGTACCGAGGAAGAAGTTCTGCTGGTTGATTTCAATTTGCTGGTATCAAGTCCCAGTCATGAGCATTGACTTTTGCTTCCCCATACTTCTGCTCAAGCACTGCCTTAAGCTGCTGCTTCTGTTGACTGCCAGAAGTGGAAGCTGCATTATCTGGGACTGGTGGCACAACAAAAACTCCAGGATTTGTGATGGAAGATATAGGGACCATTGTGTCAAGTGAAGTTGATGTTAGAGGTGCAACTGATGAAGCTGGGATTATTGGAAATGAAAGGACAACTTCTGGTGGAACAGATGCCAGAAGTGCTGGCCTATCAGATAAATCATTATTGACTGTCATTGACAAGAGAGGAGCAGGCAATGAGTCATAGGAAAGGGTGGGAAATGACGAAAATGATGCAGATAGCTCTGGGTGGCAGGTATAGAAGGCATTGGAATAGGATCTACTAAAGCTCCTCCAGTTAGATTTCCAAGCCATGAAGGATTTAAAAAAAATACATACCTTTGCACTTTTGCTTTTTGGCTGGTTTGGAAGCCAAAGAATGCTGGGCATCTGATGTTGAAGTTGACAAGCTCATCTTCAGGTCATTGGTAGTCTTCTGGAAATGATCAAACATCTGTCCAATCATAACATTTGAATGGGAAATCAGGCCATGAAAAGTTGCTGCCATGTTGTCAGGAAGGTTTTGCAAGTAGGTCCAACTGCACAGTTCCACCTCTGCTACAATGTGTGCTGAGTCTGAAGCCATCTGTCAGAAAAGGTCAGTGTTGAATGGTGGATGGGTCCATAGAGCAAGATCAGGATGTTTGTACAACAAAATGGCACCATCCTGAAGTATGACAATTTGGAGATAGACAAGCAGGTTGAGAAACTGATCCAGAGAATAGTCCTCACATGCATGACCCTCTTTGTCACATCAATGTTGAAATGCCATCTGCTCTTCTTCCACCCAAGGGAATAGTGCTGCAAGCAGAGGTTTTGGCAGCTCTGAGAGCAAATTAAGAACATGTCAGAATATAGATGATACAAACACTCA
Source organism: Tetrapyrgos nigripes (assembly GCA_013368315.1). Classification (NCBI taxonomy): domain Eukaryota; kingdom Fungi; phylum Basidiomycota; class Agaricomycetes; order Agaricales; family Campanellaceae; genus Tetrapyrgos; species Tetrapyrgos nigripes. The sequence continues at coordinate 72,296 of JAACJM010000163.1, read as the reverse complement.
CAGAGCTCATTTCTTGGACAGCTGTAACTTTCAGGCTTTTGGGCATTGAAACCAGCAACAGCGAGGAGAGCGTCAACTGGTAAACCTTGCTCATAACAATTCTTGTATGCACCCTTCTTGTTTTGCCAGTGCCCCAAAGCCTTGATGTCATCATGTTGAGCTTGATGAACAACTACAGTGGCAGCAGCATAATGATGTCCACCATGGGTTGCAGTATTGATATGGATGTCGTTTGCCTTGTATACATTTTTAACATGCTTGTAGTGATCTTCAAGATGTCAATATAAAAGCCAAAGAACAGAAGACAGAATGAAGCACTCACTTTCATAAGATATTTCAGTTTTGTCACCATGTTTGCCCAGAAAGAGTTTGACTCCCCACCAATCCCTTCAGCCAAATTCACCAACAGTATCCCCAGGAGAAAAGTCAGGGGAAAACAATGGTGGAGCCTTCTCGATCAGATGATATTGACCATAGAAATACCACCCAAGTCCACCAATCCAACACGCTTCTGGGTGCAGGTGTTGTACTGCAGCACTGACTTCAGGATGCCCCTCCTTGTTGGCTTTGCCATTTTCTTGGTAGGCGGTAGCAGCGTAAAATATTAAGGTCAGTCAAAAAGACATACAATAGTGAAGGGGAAAATACATACCTTGATTGACGCACCAACACCTATCTCAGGCATGGGCAGATCTCAAATCCCCAAATCTGACAGCAACATTGAGCATACAGCCTCACTGCGCAAGGCAAGGATTGAAGCCATCTTGATCATGCAGAGGTCCTGAAAAACTTTCGCCAGCTTTTCTTTCATGAGTCAACCTCGAAGTTGGTTAATGCTGAGGTCATGGTACTGCGTGTCAGTCTATGATGCTGAAACCAAAAGTATTAGTTAACACATAGAAGGTATAGAAGAAAGGAATGACATACATGAGGCTGGGCCAGCTGTCTTGATTTGCACAGCATTCTGAACTCACTGGTGTGCATTTTGTTTGGCTGTCTTTTTGTATTGCTTGATTTGCTCATCATTGCACAGGGAAAGCTGAGAGTCTTGCAATTGCAATATTCTTCAAGGTGCTGGTGCTGCTTCTGGTTATTTTCGAGAGCACTAATAGTTTGGCTGATTGATTCATGACCAACAGTGGAACTGGCTGCACCTCGTGCCTAGTTCAAGGGAAAGTGATCAGACAAAACAAGTCACTGTACATGTACAAAGTGTACACACCTTAGGTCTGCTGGCCTCCCACTTCAAGAAAATGGCAACCTTGGCAGCAGTAATTGGCTCAGGGTGTAAATGAGCATGTTGAGGGTCCTCTGCTACTCACTGGTCCTGGTCTGAGATTGTGAATGTGGTGTATCGACCAATTTGCTGTATATAGTTGTTCTTCTTATTCCCGTTCTGCATGGCCAGATGGGTTTTGTGTCTCCTGATCAATTGCACTCAGATGTTGAAGTGAGGATGTGTTAGCTTCATGAGAAGATGATGTGGATGGCTGTGCCAAGGAATCAGAGAGACCAGGGAAGTTGGAGATGAGTGCCATGGGTGCAGAGCAATCATCGTCATCACTGTCGAAGTTGCCACATAGAGAAGTTAGAGAAGAAAATGTAGAGGAAAGCAGAGAAGGGTTTGTACAGTGTCTTTTTGGGGGTCTTTCAAAGCCATCCAACAGCACTGCTGATGAGGTGGATGAAATTATAGGATCTGTGAAAGTATATAGTTTGTCAGTCTCAAATAATGGTATGCCTGGCCCAAGGTCAATATCTTCAAACCCACTGTCCAATTGAGGACATCTGACAGCCATGGCAGGGGGAATTGGAATGAGAACAGATGAAGGAAGAAATCACTCACCACAACTTTTAACCATTGTCAAAGGGCAACAAAACTGAATTCTATCACTAGGACCCTTACATTAGTCCTACCAAATGTGACTAGCACTTTGTGTCGTCCTACCAAATTCAGAAAAGATTGTTTTCCAAGACACCATAGACAATTGTGGAGTGTTTCTGGTGTTGTTTTGTGATACTGTAGACAATGTTGAGGGTTGAGGGTTTCTGGCCTTTTTGGAGATAATGTAGACAATGACAAAGGTTTCTGACTTGTGCGGGACACGAGAAGGAGGCTTGCACTGCTGCTGATGCATGTTGGCAGTTGGTTGGCAGTGTGACATGACCAGATGTGACTCAGTTTCAAGCTCAAAGAGTAACAAGGAGAGGTAATGTGAGCATTATCATTGGGGTTTATCAATGGAAACAAGATATGACAGGTCCTTGAGCTATCTACAGCCTAAAAAGCAGGACAATAGGAAGAGGAGGGACAATGGTGATGGTCAGTGCGTTGACTGGAACTCGCTAAGCAGAAATTGCCATGACTGGGTTTATAGCCCTTCTGCCCGATCAGGCATTTGAGGTGTATTTTAGTGAACAGGTGCCTACAGGTGTTTCTCATTGTCTCATGGGTTGCCCAGGCACTCTGGGCACTACATGATACACTTTATGTATCCATAAGTTTCTTCTTTCTTTCTTCTTCCTCTTTTTCAGTTGTAGCTTTCCCACATTACTTGTTCTCCTAATCTTTGTCATTGAATCACGAATTGTGTATCCATAGTTGCAGTATCCAATCCATAGTCTGCCGTACCATGTACCTACTGTGTTATTATTATTATCCTTCATTGTTTAATGTCATCTGGCCATGACATTACTATTGCCTATGCATGTATGTATGTACATACTCCTCCTCTGCTGCAACTACTAGTATCAGTACCAGTAATCTTGTGCCAATAAAGGGCTGGGCATAGAGATGGTCACCTCAAGGCAGCACGCTATTCAATATGATGACATGCGTGCTGGCCGCAAGAGATTGTCAGTGGGTTAAACGCACAGTACAGAGAGTAGCACTGGAGACCACAGATATCGATGAAAGATGAAAAGACAAATAAAATACGCATGTGTTAATCATTGAAAAAGAATGGTTCATGAGTTAATTTCTTGAAGGGACAGAAACTGTGTGGTGTTTAACGTCTGTTCATCTGGCAGTGCTCCATGATGTCGTAGGCTAAGGGGCTAGGGGTCTGTGAATGGAGTCATAGGCACTGAGAGAGCGGTGGACACTGGTAGAGTTGGTATCTGGATGGCCGAGGATGGTGGTGAAGAGACAAACATCATAATAGTTATCAAAGATCAAAGATAAGATTCATCAGAATTCATTGAAGGTGCAAAGTAAGAAAAAGTTTTCTCCTCTGTCCTTTGGAACTTCACAGTGGCGGAAATGGAACTGGCAACAGTAATCATTCACTCTTTTTGGGATCCCATTACTGCTTTGGCTCCCATGTCCAGCTGGTACTCAATGCTCCACTTGACTCTCCACTACTTGGGTCTGAGCTTGGGAGGTGGTCTGCAGTGCTGAAGTGAACCTAATGGACTGATAAAGAGACATTTCATTTGCAATTTTAATCTCGTCTTTGGATTTTTCAAGTGCAACCATTAGGATGATGAGAACTGGATACAGAGCCTGGGTGCATGTCAGTCAAGGATACTGGAAGAAATCATCAGCCAGTGAGTACATACCACTACACAAGGCATTGCACTGGCATAAGCTTGAAAAGTCACTTGATTAGGGTTGTAAATCAGGGTAATTGTCATATAAGCGATCTATGAATAAATGAAATTAGCATCTGCAATTTTCATGACAGTGCAGTCTCAGGTAGGAGCTACTCACCCATATGATGGAGTAAATCATTCCAGACTCTACCAGCAGGAGTAAAATTTTCTGAGCCCTGAAAACTTGGTTGCCACAATCGTTTGATTATGAATCCTACAGATTTTACCTCGGTGAGTGCATTATGAATACCTGGCTGTAATTATCACTTACCAAGCTTTATATGCAATGAGGGCTGTAGCCACCATATTTGTGACAAGTAGAGGGAGACAAATCACCAATGTATTCATTTTCTGTTGAAGAGCCAGATCACAGTGAAACTCTATCGCAATAGCTAAGCCTCCATCCATGAATGTTCCACCCAAAATCCCAGAAGAAATGAAGTTTATCAATTTTCGATATTCAATTAGAAAGCCTTTGGTCTATCAACACTACAAAAGACGACTGTTTGTTCGTGCTTGATAAACCGCGAGTACATTCTGATTGGTCGTTGAGTGTTCCACTTGCGTCATTGCTGAGTTTGGAGCTTGCCACTGCATCCGGAAAACGGTCTTCGGATAATGAACCAGTAAATTATCAGAAATTGCCGGTAACCCGAATAACAGAGCTAATACTACACACATTTCTTGGCACTTCTTCGCCTCACAGATAATTATTCAAATGTTATCTGTTACTACTCAGTCTTAAGAGACGAGATGAGGATGAGAAGTATACCAAATATTAAATTAAGTTAAAGGATGAATAGTCATCTTTGAAAAACATTAGGAAGTGATGAAGGGGACTTGTCAAGAACCAATCAAGGACGTGGCCATTCTCCCTCATCCAGTCAGAACTCAGAACGTTAGTATATGTGAATGATCTTCCTGGTAGAATTGGCAACATTCGCTATTTTTACAAATGACTCACAAATACACTTCTTCGCGCAATATTTTACTAAACTGATTGAAGATGTTTGCAGTTATGTGCATGGTGAAGATGACGACGCGGCATAGTCTGACGCGAGTCGCGATACAAAAATCCTTCAAGTCCATTCAAACTCCGAAGCATGTGACTGCGGCTGCAGACCTTACATCATCAATGTTGGTTTTCTTTGCCACGTCGTCAACGCTTTGCCTCCTCCGCTTCCTCCTCTCCCAACACATAGTGATGATCCTTGACGGCCTCAAGTCCTCAGAACTACAACTGTTCTTTCACCCTCTGGCATGTACACCAGCTCATTTCGCCAGGCATAGTATATTTCTTCCTACTCTTGCAATTGCGAACTCCACATCAGGTCAAAAGACGGCATCTTTGTGAACCAAACTTATATTATAGTGCTGCCGTGGTGAGCTGTCATGCATTACTTCAGCTTTTCCCTTGATGTCCTTCTGACCTAAGTGTCAACGTAGAGGTCAAAGACATAGCAAGCATGTCTCCCAGTGGGGTTGCAACATAGCTGCCGGAGATTGGTGGCCTGGTGAACCCAGCACCATTAGGAAGACTTCATTCCCAACGAACTGATATTTTGGGTGCTGGTACGTCTTGGTTTTCTCTGACACGTTGTCATCTTAACATGTTTGTTTTTTCTGAACAGCTTCAGCACCATGATGCGTCCTCCAAGGCAAGGAAACATGTTTGGTGCTGTCTCTCGGGCTCTCATGGTGACTACATTAAGTATTGTCATTTTTTCCTTGATTGTATTCTGAATAGGTGTCTACACAGGTTGGTGGCTGGATGCATGGAAGCTCTCAGCATCGCTCCATGCCCGTGTCTTGAGGCTTCGACGTTTTCAGCATTTGTGGTTGGATTTCAGTGCGTACTGCTACCAATGGCAACTGGCGATGAAAGCACAGTGACGGTAATGCCATAATACAACATACTACTAGTGTTTACTCTGTTTCAAATGTGTCTGTATTGTACTTGCTCAATAGTAATGTTCTGTTCCTGTGGTTATTTCTCATGTCGTGCATGCATATCTGAGAGATGTAGTAGTGGTAAATAGGGGGAAATGTGTGGATAGCCTAAGAGTAATTGCAAGTAAAGTATGGGTAAGTTCAGGTAAGTTCAGGTAATGTTCACGGGGGACCGCGGAATATCAGGTAATAATGGGTAACACAGAAAATCTGATTAACATGAATAATTACTCAAACTTTATCCGAAATTTCCGGTAATATTCGGCTCACTATCCGAGGACCGTTTTCCAGATGTGGAACACTTCAGCGCCGTTGTTGCACTATACAGTGTGCATGTCAACGGATTGGTCATCTTTTCCATGTTTCTCTCAAACTTCGACAGTCTTCACTGTCTCGCCTTCCTTACCAGCACTTGAATTTGTTTCAGTGCTGTGGAGATAGAATTTGCTTCTATCTCCTGGCCGTTGCAGATAAAATTTGCGTCTATCTCCCGACTGTTGCAAATAGAATTCCTCAAGATTCTCGAATATTCCTTCGCTTGCAGGATGAAGTCTCAAGAAGCCTGCGGCCGACGCTTACTGACTACGTCCTCTTCATTTTCTGCTACCATCATCAATGTGAGTTAAAATATACTGTTCTTTGCATACACTGAACGTTGTGATAGGTCATCCGCTCAAACAAAATACTTGCCGAAATACACATACAGTCAGGCCTCGAAGGAGCCTCTCCTACCCCACAGGCACGCGTCAAACGATATGGATGGTACTCCGCCAGCTCTGGTACCGGTAGTGGACACATTTGAGAGGCCTCTTATAATTGTGCGTTTGATGTTGCGTTCTTTGTGGTAGTTTTCTGATAGTTTGTCCCAGAAGCGAGGATCTCTGCACATGCACTTGCCATTATGGCTGCTTTATCCTCTCGGAGCCAAACTTTGAGTTGTCAATCATCCTTATTCCCGTGTCATTCTTTTTTGTGACTTTTAGATTAATATATATAGAATAATATGGTCCTTTTCATCTACTAACTATGTGTGACTGTAAATCAAAAGAAGAAGGAGACGCCAGTCGGGTTCATACTCCAGGGTTCTTGAACTTTCAGGTGCATGACGCGTTGCTGTGGTCAATCTTGGTACGCGTTCATGCAACTTCTTCCATGACCGTGAATACATGTATGTATGTGCATACTCTTTTCGAGCATATCAGGCTAACATTATGTTTTCAGGTCTGCTGATTTCAGCAACGACGTCTTAAATACCCCACGAAGGCACCAACAACGCGTTCACCATTCTATCCGTGAGATGCAAGTCAACAAGGATGTCAATGCCAGTCCTAGACGACGACGTACAGCAGTCCATGATGAGAATATCTTCGCAAGAGATAACAGGGCTTCAGAGGGACATCCTTTTGCACTACAGGTACATCTTAATATTACCTTCTGCTTCTGCAAATTGACTGACTTTCACTTGGTAGTTTCCATTTGTTGATGCAAGGGCTGAGCAGCGCCCTTCTACTCCTACTCCGAGTTCCGTGAGTTGTAGAACATATGTACTACTGTCTTGCAACGCAGCTCATTTTCAATTTTAGCGTCGTCAACCTGGGCTTTCAACATCCTCTCAGCAACCACCACTTCAACCTGTCAGTAACTGTTCTCTTGCGCAACACCGCCACCGCAAAAGAGAAAAAGCAGCGCAGTCCCAGGCAAGATCAGATGCTTCCAGTTCACCATCAGCCTGTCGTCGAGAGGCCCAGCGGAGAAGACGAGTGCGCGAGGCTGATCAAACTCGGTATGGCATTGGGTTACAGACTCCCCCTGCCACACAGAACACTTCAAATAGTATGTAATGTCGCTTCTCTAGCTGTATATTTATTGACGACACTATTTTAGGTCAGGAACAACTTGACAGGAGAACTTTAGCTCAGCATGCCTGCCGTGAACGTGAGAGGAGGCAAAGAGCTGGCTGTATGTCTGTCTGTTGTGTTCTGTTCTTCTCCCAAGCTGAATGTTTCACTCCAAAGCCCCTTCGACACCTACCCCTCTCTACAATTGGAATCCCAGGTCTGCAGCTCAAGGTCAAGGTTTGTACAGTTGCATAGGGTATATTTGTTTGTCAACTAACCTGTTACCAGGTCCTTCTCAGGCGTGAGGACCTGTTAACCATGGACTATTGACTCCCCCTGCAACAGCACCTCAGCGACGCCAAGGTCTGTTTTTATTGCAACTGTAAACTTATTGAGGAGCTAATCACTTTTGTTCACAGGATCTCCTCAACACTGTTCTTGCTCTCTCACACCACCTGCTCTCAGTGACGATGATGATGATGACCTGGCCCGACACGATGGTATGTTGGTCTGAATACATTCTGATAAAGGTTTCTAAACATGATTTATAGGTGACGGTTTCCATCCCGACTATACTCCCTTCATTGGCACGACTGGGCTGTTCTGTGCTGCACGCCGCCCTTATATCGAGCCGGTTCAACAGCATGACCTGGGTCGTATGGATTATGTGTGCATTCATTGCAGTGCTCTCCATTGGCTCCAAGAAAAGACGTCCAGGTCTCCTTTGGCCACACCGGAATTTGGCATGTGCTGCAAGCATGGACAAGTTCGTCTCCCTCTCCTACAGCCGCCGCTGGACTATCTGCATCGCCTTACACTGCTGGTGACCATCAAGCCAAAGAGTTCTGGGAGAACATTGCACAATACAATTCGGCGCTGGCTTTCACGTCTGTTGGTGTTTCTGTTGATGACAGTATCAATCATCGTGGGTGTGGACCTCCTGTTTTTAGAATACATGGAGAATTAAAACATCTGACTGGAACATTACTACCATGAGAAGGGACTGCTCCGTCATATGCTCAGCTTTACATTATCGACCCTCAGGTTGGTCTCCAGTACCGAATGCATAGGAACGGTAATCTTCGACGTGACACCATGGAGAACTTGCAGGTCCTTCTCCAGAATGCCAACCCCTACTCTCAAATTTATCAGCATGCCTATGAAGTTCTCCGACAACACCAGGATGCACCAGACTATACAATCTGTCTATGAGTCATGCCAGGCCAGGATAGACGGCGCTACAATCTCCCCACTGCTGATGAAGTTGCAGCAATTGTTCCTGACAATGGTAGCCAGGCTACTGATAGTCTTTGGCCAGAAGTTATTGAAGAGGGAGAATTCCGGCGAGAAATAGGGTTGCGGCAGATAAATGATGGACATGCGGCTTATGCCCTGCTTCATTATGTCCTTCTGTTTCCTCAAGGTGAGTCAGGGTGGCATTGGGGTCTTCGATTGCATCAACCTGAGGAGGAGGAGCCACGTCGACTTACCCAGACCTGCTATGCTTCTTTCCGGCTTCATCCACGTCGCAACGAGTTCTCCACTATTTACAACGCTATGCAGTGGACTTATGGGCCAGTGCAGATCAGAACCGCCTGGACTATCTACGCAATCATCAAGACCAGCTCCGAGCGTCGCTGTATCAGGGACTAGAGGATGCCCTTGCCCGAGATGCAGATCTCAACAGCATTGGCCAGCATAAAATTCTTCCATCATCATACATTGGTGGACCACGACACATGCACCAGCGATACCAGGACGCTATGGCAATTGCGATATTTTCCTCACCATGACTGCAGACCCAACATGCCCCGAGATCGTGAGGGAATTGCTTCCAGGTCAGACTGCAGTGGACTGTCCTGATCTGGTCACTTGAGTCTTCAGGTTGAAAAGGGATGCATTATTAGAGGATGTCCGGCAGATATTTGGACCTCTAGCAGGCTATGTCTACACAATCAAATTTCAGAAACGCGGACTTCCCCATATGCACCTGCTAATCTTTCTCCATCGCGACTATAAGTTGCGCAGTCCTTCAGCCATTGATACTGCAATTTGGGCGAGATGGCTGTATCCCGAAACAGAGCCAGTGTTGTTTGAGGTGGTGAAGAAGTGTATGATCCATGGTCCTTGCAGTGCCCTTAACACGCAGGCTCAGTGCATGGAGAATGGTAAATGCACGAAGAACTTTCCCAAGGCGTTTCAATCTGGCACATCCATGGATCAGGACGGGTATCCACTCTATCATAGACCTGATGATGGACGAGAATACGAAGTCGGTCACCACAAAATCGATAACCGCTGGATTGTCCCATATAACCCCTACCTTTCAGCAAAGTACTGCTGCCACATCAATGTCGAATGCGCTACGTCTTTCAAAACTGTCAAATGTACAGTAAAATACATCAATAAAGGGCCTGATCGAGGCACCTTGGCTGTCGAGGTAGACGAAATCAAGCAATTCATCGAGGGTCGTTATTTTTCAGCCTCACAGGGACTTTGGCGGATATTCCATTTTGACGTGCACGGCCAACAGCCTAACGTTGTTCGCCTTGCCGTTCACCTGCCAGGCCAGCATTTGGTGTGTTTCAATCCTGATGAACACCCAGACACTCTTCATGGATGTATTCGGGAGGAGAAGAGCATGCTCACAGCCTTCTTCAAAGCCAACGCAGATCGAGTAATTGGTGAAGTCGCGCGAAAGTACACCTACCAGGAATTCCCTCAGCACTTCGTGTGGAAGAATAGCAAGCACTGGAAACCAAGAGAGAGAGGTTTTGCATTGGGTCGCATGTATTATGTTCCTCCCAATGCCGGTGAACAGTTCTATCTTCGAACATTGCTGACTGTCGTCAAGGGGCCGAAATCATGGGAAGATGTTCAGAGCTACAGAGATGTCATATATCCTGCTTTTCGGGAAGCGTGTCTTGCAAGGGGTTTATTGGAAGACGATGGAGAATGGAGGAAGGCTCTGGAGGAAGCATCCCATATGCAGACTGGACAGAGTTTACGACAAATGTTTGCGACTATTCTCCTTTTCTGCAATCCTCAACATCCGGGTCAACTCTGGACCGACTTTCACGAGCATATCTGTGACAATTTACAGTACTGTTTACGAGTCATGGGCTGCACCAATCCAACTCCAGAAGATGCTTACGACTACAGCCTCTACCTCCTTGATCAAATCTTGCAGGAATCGGGTCATTTTCTTGAGGAGTTTGACATTCCTCTACCACAGCAAAATTGGGCTGTGCAGACTGATAATCCCTTCATTGCTGAACAATTGGATTATGACAGGGAGTTAGAGAGGACATGAGCTGAGGGAAACCTGGAGTTGATGGAGGACAACCCGGAACAGAAGGCTGCCTACCAGCAGGTCATGGATTCCTTGGAGGCCAGAGATGGCCGTCTATTCTTCCTCAACGGTCCTGGAGGAACAGGCAAGACTTTTGTCTATAAGACGATATGCCATGCTACTCGAGCACGTGGTTGGATCAGCCTATGTGTTGCTTCGACAGGAATAGCTGCTCTTCTTCTTCCAGGTGGCCGAACTGTTCACTCCATGTTCAAGATCCCCATAGATGGCCTGACGGACAATTCTCTTTGCAACATCACTAAGCAGAGTCCTCGAGCAGATTTGTTACAGCAGACTCGACTCATTATATGGGATGAAAGTCCCATGCAGAACCGAATGGCTTTCGAGGCGTTGGATAGGACCTGCCGTGACACCTGAGACGACGAAAGACCCTTTGGAGGAATCACAGTAGTGTTTGGAGGGGACTTTCAGCAGATTCTTCCAGTTGTTGTGAAGGGATCGCAGGAGGATATTGTGTCGGTGTGTCTCAAGCGGTCATATCTGTGGCCGTTGGTGATTCCATTGAAGCTCACTCAGAACATGCGTCTAGAGCTGGGTGGTGCCGAAGGAGAGTCCGAGTTTGCATCATGGCTGTTGGATATTGGACATGGACGCCATCTTTCCCCCCAAGACAATCATATATCTCTATGTCAAGATATGCGAGTGCTTTCAGAAGGATCTCTCATTGACGCAATCTACCCTGACCTCCACCCCCAGAGTTCTTCATGGATCAAGCAATTCTCGCACCTCGGAATTCAGATGTTGATGCTACTAATGCTGAGCTACTCAGCTGTCTCCCTGGGGATGAACACATTTACATGAGTGCTGATTCCATTGTTAGGGAACAAGGCGCTGATGGGCCTGATGATGATCCCATTCCACCTGAAGTATTACGCTCTCTTGATGCTTCCGGTCTCCCTCCTGGTGAACTGCATGTCAAACCAGGATGTCCCCTGATTCTCCTCTGCAATCTTGCTCCTGCACGTGGTCTTTGCAACGGCACTCGCATGGTCTTACTTTGTTCAAGCGATCATGTACTGGAGGTGAAAATCCTTGGAGGAGATCATCACAATGAAATTGCCCTTATACCCCGAATCACTCTCATTCCCTCTGCAAAGAATGCTGACTTTCCATTCTCTCTGAAAAGGCAGCAGTTCCCAGTCCGGCTGGCTTTCTGCATGACCATCAACAAATCACAAGGCCAGTCACTCAGATACGTAGGCTTGGATCTTTGGGTCCCTGTATTTACACATGGACAACTCTATGTTGCTTTCTCTCGGGCCACTTCAGGGCACCGTATCAAAGTTCTCCTTCCCGATGATCAACCTCTTCCTAGAACTCAAAACATTGTATTTCCAGAAGTATTAATAGATTAATCAAACTAATTAATGTACATAGCTTTTTAGTTGACAACAGCGAAAGAAGCTCTTTAGTGTCTCAAATTTCATCCATGCATGCAGCGTCTGGCATCGAGAATTCCCTTTCCACTTCTGCTCCATGTTGAGCTCAGCTTCTATGCCGAAAATTTGGCCGGTTTTGTTTAACCGCTGCTTTTCGTAGTCTCCTGCGGATGAGTCCCTGGAGAGATCCCCTTTCTCTTTCCTATCCTGACGGACACTTTTCCTGATGTTCAATGACATGATTATTTTTAGTGACAGTGCTCGAATTTTCGTTATGATGTAACTCACAACACGATCACATGCATTTGCATAAGAGTTGCCTTTCGCTTCAACGCGCTATGCTCCGAACTGGTATATGTCCTTGCTCGGGCACTCCCTACATTTTTCCACAAGTTTCCAGATTTTTCCATGAGAATTCTGGAAGTGACTTCATTGATGTAGGATTCAGCTATAAAAACCCTATGCTCTGACCGCAATCTGCAAGACCTAGAGCTTCTCTACTCTCTACTCTCTTCTCATTTCTCTTCTCGCATCTCTCTCAATAACTCTATCATTATGTCTGGCTGTGCTACACTTTCTGGGATTGCTGTCTTGGAGAATGCACGCTCTGACGGTGGCCAATCCATCCTCTTCAATGCCCATTTCTTCTTCTATGATGACCCGACTTCTCAGTCTGCGTCTGTTGCTCTACTTCGCTATTTCAATGCAGACAAAATGATCTTTGATCCTGAGGACCCTCGCACATACTTCGTCTGGGTAAATGTGAGTATTTCCTATTGATCTCTGTTTCGTTCTTACTAACTGGGTTTCTTTCATCAGATTGCCTGTATGGAGGATTTTTGCGATCCCACTAGACTCAGTGAAGGGATGGAACTCAAGGATTATGTTCTCACTGGTGATATTGTTGAGGTTCGCTCTTCTTTTGTCTATGTGCAGTCTGAGTTCAGCTCATTCATTTATTTACATGTGGACAGATGATTCCGGTAGACAGTGTAGACCCAAAGTGCTGGCCATATCTCTCAGTCTGTGGAGTCACTGCCTCTTATGACCGTACTGCAGAGGACAAGAAGATTGAGGTCTCTCCCAATGTGTACACGCAGGTCTTGCTCCCTAAGCCAGTAAAGGATGAGAATGGCAAAGGGAAAGCTAAGTCTGTGCCTGTTTCCAACCCTTCCCCAATTTTCCCAGTAAGCTATGTTGTTCCACACACTGCTCGATGGGCTGGCGATCGGACACCCAAGGTTAGCATTGGGACATATGTTTGCTGTGAAGGTTGGCTTCACATGGTTCACAGAAAGCCATCAGATGGGATGGTTGATCACTTTGATGCCGAACTCGATAAAGTCACCTTTCTCGGTCGTCCTTATGCCCCGCCAACCAGCCGAAAATCTTTGCCTCCTCCGCCATCTACTCCTGGTGAGTTTTCACTGTATACTTGGTCCCATAATAAATATTGATAAATCAATGACAGGGCCTTCTACTCCGGCCAACAAACGTCTGAAATTCAATTATGGTGATTACACACCGAGTCCCACACCCAAGAGAAAATTCAGCCCCGAGGACCACGACCAGGGGTCATCCACCTCTTCTTCCTAGAGACATTTTCTCATTTCATTGTTCCTCTACTTACTATATAATTCCAGAAAGCGGCTTTCAGACCAGTCTCTTAGTTTTATGTTATAATTAAGCATTCCAGACTTCACAATACACATTTGTACCCCTTCTTACAATGATGGACTCTTCCGTGTGAAGTAGACATGGCTTACGACGTGCATCGCATGGGTCACTGCTAGTGCACTCACAAATGACACCAGCATACAGAATGGAAGATTTTGGGAGAACATAATCCATGCTCTCCAGACAATAATTCCATCTCCAATGAGATACTGTATGGTGAGCTTTATCAGGGTGCTTTAACATGAACTTGAAAAACACTGACATTTATTCTTTCAATCAAAACTACTGCAACTTGTATGTCTGTCGCTTCCTGCTGAAGCTTTGAGACATTTGAACTGTAGCTGTTCATCGGAATTAGTAAGTATTAAACTTATTATTTGGGGGCCATCTACAAGCCCCTTATATACCTTTGAGAGGGAGTAAATACATGTGATATGGGGGCTACTCATATGACTACATATGACTACTGTAACAATGAGAATGATGTATTTACTATATATGATAGATCAATGATGGTAATTACTTATTGTTCTTACAAGTATCTATTGATCTACATATTTCATTGTTCTACATGGAAGGCTGATGGCTGCATGTAATGCACCAGTTCAACACAGGGCAGCTCACCAAGTAAGTTGTTGAGAAGAAAGCTTGTAGAGTGTCATGGACCTTTGAGCCAGGCTAAACCTCTCGATGCTGAATGGGCTTGTTGATGAGGGGAGGATGCCCCAGGAGGAGTCTGGAACCTAGGGGTGGCTTTGGTGAGGGGGAGTGACACCACTCACCCACTGATCCTAAGCCTACAAGACCAAAGATCCGAGCTGCTGGTGGATCAATCTACACACCTGTATGGAACCGAGATGACAGCAAAGACCTAGGCCAAGGAGAACAACAATGGATAGTGAATGTAGAATGAGAATCCTTATAAAGGATACGAGACAACTGTGACTCCTGAGAGAGTTGTCTGACTAGATTCACCATGCACAAGTGTAGTACACATCTTCCTCAATTCGCAATGTGGAGAGGAAACAACAACAAGATCAATTCTAAGGCTTGAGTACAGAAGAACACTACCTATACCAACTCCTGTATCAAGACTCCGCAACTAACTATGGTGCTCATATAACTAAATATACTAAATGATCACGAGTCCCAAACAGTGAATAGAATAAACAAATCAAATGCTAAACAACGAATATAAATGTGGAGCGATGAACAGAATGGATAATTGACATAATAAATAAAACGGAAATAGAATAGGGTGGGGGTGCACATAGGTATAATCAAAAAACCCTCTGAGGGTTTCTGGGCTTAGGCAGTGAATGATGTAAGGGTGACAGATATGGAAATATGAAGGAATATATGGGTACGGCATGTGCTGAAGGTGGCTGAGGTGAGGGTTTCTGACATAGAGCTTAAGAGCAATGCAGAGGAGAGCAGATAGAACTAGGTATTGTTCTTGTAGATATTCTACTTTACAGAGGGCTTTTATACTAATTAAATGCCTAGTAAATTAATAATATCTACATAGTCCATAGACATAGCAAGAGACTAAGAGGTTATTGCCATTGGCTATCTAACTAACTAGAAAGATGCTACTGGCTACATAGAAGAATGAGTAATACTGCATAATTTCAGGATAGACCAGTTATTTGCATATTTGTGAAGTAAGTCCACTAATACTTCATAATAACATCATAGTAACATCATAATGATTTCAGTCTCACATAACTATCCAAGTATGGAAGTACTAAGGCCCCGTTCTGTAACCCGGATAAGATAAGGCTGTACCTGCCAAAAATACTCCATAGGATAGGATAAGCAAATTTATTGATTGATGGTTACCATCCCGCCATTGCGTGTTCGGTAAACCGTCGGATTGGATAGGCTTCGAAAAATACATGCGTGGGAATTCCCTCTTTCTTCTCTCCCTCTTCCTTTCCTCTTCGCTCCCGCTCTATGGACGAGCCCGGCAACAAAGAAAATCAAGAACCTGACACTGGGGCACCTGACCCAGTCACTCCCGCCCCAAAAAAGCGTGGGGGCAGACCTCGTGGCTCCAAAAATAAGCCTAAAGACCCATCCCAACCAAAAACAGCTCTGAGAAAGAAGAAGACTGCCAACGACATCCCGAAAACTGCGGACAAGCCCAGGACACCTCGTCCCCGTGCTGTTTATAGTGCAGCCAATGACAAGACAATGGTCGGAGAGTTGCTAGAGCAAAAGCGGGAGGGGAATAACACAGACAATGGTGGATGGAAGGGCAAAGCCATCACTGCTGTTGTCCTCACACTGGCTGGGAGTGAGGTGGAGAGTGGTGGAGCACCGAAGTCTGATCAGAGTGTCCGTGACCATTGGGACTATGTGTGTACAGGATTTTTCATTATTACGAGTGAACTTATGCCATTCCTTTCAGCTCAAAAGCGAGTTTCATATCTTTAAGACATTGTGCGACAAGTCTGGCTGGGGTTGGGATGAGGAGAACCAGTGTGTTGAAGCCAGCGATGAACAATGGGAGGCTTTAGCTCAGGTAAGATATCTTTATCTCCTTGTTTTTGGTGCAAATTGAGTTATTTTTCTTGTACACTGTAGGTTGATGCCCGTCTCGCTAGCTACCGAGGAAAGTCTTTCCCAATCTACTTGGAGATGCAGGAACTCCTTCAAGGGGCTCTAGCTACTGGTGTCCATGCTTATCATGCTGGTAAGGACAGTGATACGACAGCTACTTCATCCTCCGAGGATGAAAGTGAGAAGGATGCAACTCCTGCTCCGAAAAAGGTATGTATGACTATTCTTCTTCAATACTGACATATATTGATGCCTCATTTCAGAGCTTGAAACGTAAGGCATCTGCTCTTGCTGATACTCCGACCCCCAAGCTTGGTCGTCGTGAGCGGGCAGGTGGCCGATCGTCTACTTCTTCATCCCTGATGCATATGTCTCATGCAATGAGTGATGTTGCTTCAGCTCTGAAAGGTGATGGTGATGATTTATTTAAGGAATCAAAGAAGCGGGCTTGTGAACTGGTACGAGGTGAAATGGGTTTGGCGTTGGGCGATAAAGCAAAACTTCTTTTGCTCATTTCAAAGGATGGTGACTTTGCAGAGCTTCTTGTTAATACTGACGATGTTGAACTTCGCACTGAGATCTTAAAGTTGAAGCTTCAGGAGTAGATAGTCTTCTAGTACTACTGTTGTGCTAAATATGACTGATAGTCCTTCCACATCCTCTCTGCAATTTGATCTCTCCTGGCATTTGCCCTTGCTCTTTCTGCAGTAGTCACTCAGCTACCCAAAATACCCTCGTCATCATCAACCTCCCTACCTCCTGAATTACTTGAGCCTGATGCACCTGTTGCTGCATGTGCATTGAAAATATGATTCAGTTCCTCCGCATTATCAGTGGGATCCAAGCGGCGAATAAAGTTATGAAGAGCAGCTGCAGCTGGTGGAAGTTTGACCTGTGTCTGGAAAGGATACTCTGGTGCCACTATGAGGATTTTGAACCTCCTCTTGTCAACACCAAAGATACGCTCGATGACGTTTCGAAGTTGAGCATGGCGTAGATTGTACAACTCCTTGGCATCACGAGGTCTATATGGATTGAACTAAGCACAAAATACCTGTTCCAAATGGCTATGAGGCTTACCGTAGTGAAACCTGTTCCCACTCTTTCAGATGGTATCGCACACCACGATATGGGACCAACAAAACATCACAAGAAGGAAAACCTGCATCAGCAAGATAGATCTTTCCCTCTGGAATGAGGAAATCAGTCTGTCGAGCATCATCGAAAACACGACCATCAGCTGCACTCCCTTCCCATCCACTCAGTATATAACAAAACTCCATGCTGAATGTGCAACCCGCAAGAACATTCTGGGAGATAAAGCCTTTGCGATTGCGAAAGCGGGGTATAGCATCAGCACTAACACGAGCATGAAAGTGGCATCCGTCAATAGCCCCAATGCAATCGTCAAAGTAGCCAGAAAACTTGGGATTGCTGGATATCTCCTTGGGTATACCTGTAGAAGGTAGCTTGACATATTTCCGGTAAAAAGCCCCACAGAGCATATTCAAGACTTGGTTGAAGTAGCTTTGGTCCAATGATTAGAAATTGTGATACATTTTTAAATTTTTGATCAGCTACTCACCGTGAGATTGTATCTCCTCCTCGTTGAAAGCGCTCTTGCAACTCTCTATTGGAGCATGCAGATACCATGGTACGAAGAAATATCGCTACTTTCTCTTCAGCAGAGACGTAACGACTATCCTTTAATCCACAAGTATTTGATAGCTCCTGTACAAGCCCACGGAAAACCCTCTTGTTCATGCCGAACATTCTTCGAAAGCATTCATTTCGACCTGTCTCCAATTAATCAAGTTAAAGGAAAGGAAAGAAATGTGTTTTGTACATACCTTTCAACATGTCCTCCAGCCACATCTGTCCAGTGAATATACCAGACAGAAATGGCCTTCGGGGCTGGCTAATAGCTGCTGCTGCTGCTGCACCAGCAGCAGTCACCACTAGGAAGGCTGCAATGCGTTTCTTGTGCGTTGTGGGCCTGTAACGGACCATTGATGTGGTGGTTTTTGCG
Organism: Tetrapyrgos nigripes; assembly: GCA_013368315.1. Classification (NCBI taxonomy): domain Eukaryota; kingdom Fungi; phylum Basidiomycota; class Agaricomycetes; order Agaricales; family Campanellaceae; genus Tetrapyrgos; species Tetrapyrgos nigripes. The sequence goes on along the minus strand of JAACJM010000163.1, from coordinate 53,891 downwards.
AGAGATCAGACACACTATAAATTTTCACATGGTCAAGCTATTCCGACGGAATGAATTTATTGGTTTCCTTATCCAATGCTTGTCGGACGGATTTATCAAAAACTGTCATTAGTATTTATATTACACTATCCTATCTTATCCGGGTTACAGAACGGGGCCTAAGTACAGAGTATATGTTTCAACATATCCAACAGAATCTTCATATAAGAACTCATCTGCACTCCTATCAGCTTCTCAATTTTGGTGGACTCCAATGTGATATTTGCTTGCCAACGTCACTAGAGTCATCCTCAGCAGAACTAGCCATATTTCATCAGGCCAAAAGGATACTCATCTCTGGATGCTCAGACAGCTCTCATCCTTCTGGGGAACCATACTAGATGACTGCAATCTTGTCCATCTCCAGGTACTACACTCCTCCTCCTCCTCCTTGTGATAGATTTGCGTTGAGAAGTATTGGGAACATGGTGAATGAGATTAGTTTGTGATCCTTTTACGAGGCCGAATAAAATGAGGATGAGTTCTTTATACCCTCTTTCTGCATGTGGCTATGGGCAAATTGTCCTGTCTTCACCTGTCTGTTGTTGGAATTCTATATCATTACATCAATCCATCTATCATTTACTACAGCATTTGATTTGTACTTTACAGCCTTTATACAGCCTTTGATACATCTATTGAACACCTTTCTAGGATACAGCTTTGTAACAGCTTGTTACTCATACTTACAGCTTCACTACAGCTTTTTAGCTATGCATAACTGTGTAGTTATCTAACATATTCAGTAGTACACAGTATATAAGCTTGTAAAAGTAGATACTATCATCAAGCAATTGCAGCAAGCTGCAAGCGCAATACACCTTTATCAGCTCCATATTATGTGGTCTATAACTCTACTATGAATTACTTTATAGTAATTCCTATATCCGTTCCTTTCCGTGCGACCTTAGTTGATTGAACTTTTCGGCTGTTGGTTTTTCGGTTGTTCAGCCTTTCCTTTCCATTTTGTTTCCAAAAACGTGCAGCGTCTACAACGCATCATAAGCGTCCAATTTCTTTCCCTTCCCTTTGCACTGTGTATCAAGTACAAAGAAGTCCCATAAAATAATGTGTACATTAAAAGCTTGGACTGCGATGGCCTCGTATTCACCACACTACAGCGCTGGCCCACAACGAATTCATTTGTATACATGATATGATTGAGAAGGCTTTCCATTTTGTGGCAAGCTGGGCTATATAGAATGAGATGGCAAGGCAGAACGAAAAGTCTTTGAAGGCAAACACTTCCGCTCACGAACACTCTCTGCCACGTCATCATTCCTTCTGCTGCTTGGGTCTTAGTACCAGTCTTGGCGTAGCTGAAAAGGTCTTCAGCTCGAATCTTTGGGCCAGAAAATATTACTTGCGTCTGCGGAAAGGTATGCGAAGGGGAGAGAATGGATGATGAATGTGGTGATTGTTTGACGTCAAGCCGTCCGAATTTCTAAGTCAGGTGATCTATTGGTCGGACCGGACTTCCAAACCTCCGACCTCGCATCTTTCTCTCCTACTTCCATCTCTTCTCTTCCTCTCGCGCATTCTGAAGCTTGCTTTCTGTGAGCAGTAAGTTGAGTTCTCATCTCTTATACCCGTTTCTATCTCAGTTCAACCACCACTGTCGCCTAGTGTTCACAACCGCCAGAATGTAAAATAGAGACGAGTAGATTGATCCCGCAGTGAGCGCTTGGTATGTGCATCAATGCGTTTGATGATGGGGTGTGAAGGAGGCATCAATGGGAAGAGAAAGACTTGTGAAAGTATCGAGGGCATCTTTCGATGGAAATAGTGAGATTCCAGCTCCCAAGCAGCATGATTCTCTGAGCGCTCCGCTGCGTTTGCACCGTTACTCGCACGGTAAAAGTGATTTTTATCAGCTCTGGTGGCGGCTTGCAATCGCCTGGTCGTGGAGCTCGCCGCAGCTGAAGGGCTCCACAAGCTCATTCAGGATGAGTTGCTTGTGATTAGCCATCACTCCGGAGTAAATTTAGCTGTGGAGCCTTTGGAATGGCTGTCCAAGTCTTTATCATCGAGGCTCAGTTTTGATCTACTCGTACTTCCTGCCTATTCAAATTCATTGATTTCTGTGGTCTTCAATGAACACTTTCTGATCTCCATACAGGCGATGATTGCCGCAAATTCCCTACCTGCTGCGCACAACGAAATGCCCCAGCCGTTGTGGTGCTAGCTCTGCTGCCTCTGCAGTGCGATTTCGAACTCCGCCGTAGCGGGCGTACGAGATCCTCAACGACTAGCATCCTACACCTCACTTCTGATCGCAATTTGAAGATCCTCCATATTATACGCATCATCAACAAGACAAGATTCGACGATTCTGAAATGAGACCCCAAGTTTTTGATCCAATCACTCACCGTGGAACTACCGCCACGACGCTGATGCACTCGATTTCGCTGGTTGGGAGTTTGGAGTAGATGTATGCAGTAGCGGGCTGTATATCCATCTATCTAGGGATGTGATTATACGATGCAAACCCATCATCTCAAATATCTCCGAGTCGATGTGGGCCGCTGTATACAGTGGCAGGTATGAGTCCTCATCTCATTGTGCAAGAAGCAACTGACTCCGAAGAGGTAGATGTAGGCCATGGACTGGGCACCGGTTCGTTGCTCGAAGGAGGAGGAGTGTATTACCCGGGCTAGGACCACGAACTAGAGCATGACAGGAGGCGCTTGGTGCCGTGACTACGGTGTTAACAGAATAGGATATATTTTTCCCGGGTTTCAAAAAGTGCGACCATTTGAGCTCAGAATAAGACTCGTCCTATGAATAGGACTCGTAAATTGTTGAACCATTTGGCTGCCGAGGTAAATCTAAATAGATATGCGCAACCCACGGAGATCATTCGTCGCGGAGATATCAGAGGGACCTCTCTGCATCAAGAAGGTGAATATAATTTAATTTAGATGATACTGACCCTTCGTCATTTTCAGAATCATACAGTTTCATACCCCCCAACTTCGTGGTGTCACTAGCGAGTGTTCTTAATTCTTCCAACGGAACGGGATCTAGTAAACACCCCTTTCGATGTTCCGCCTTCGAAATTAAAATCAAAGAACCAGAATTACATCTGCTACTCTTCAAGTTACGAGCTTAGTTCTTACAGCTCCCAAGCAACATGATTCTTTGAGCGTTCCGCTGTGTTTGCATCGCTGCTCTCACCAATGGAAGATAAATTGGAAGTGATTTTTATCATCACTGGCGGCTTGCGATCGCCTGGTCGTGGAGCTCGCCACAATTCAGCATTCAGTTGCTATTTTTATGATCTGGACAGCTGTGGAGGCTAGTATTTGTATTTGGCTGCATCGCCCAGCCGTGTAATATATTCCATATTCTTTCTTACTGATACTATTACTTGCATACCTGGGCTTTGAACAGGTATAAAAGCTGGACTATTGTTACTACCAAACCACAAACAGTTCTCCTCAGTTCTTGTTTATTCTAAAGCTACCTACTCCAATCACCACCATGATGATGAAGTCTGTTGTCTCTGTCTTTGCCGTCTTCGTTGCCACCGTTGCAGCAGAGACCCATGTCGTCAACGTCAGTTTCTTTTTCAACATTACTTGCCCTTGTTTTATGCTGACATCGTCATATACTAGCTGGTCAACAACTGTGGTCAGGGTACAGCTGTATTCGAGGTTGCTGGAGGCCAGCAGTTCACTGGTGCTAGCAACACCATTAATGGTCCCGTCAGCGGTGGTCTTGCCTGGATCAAAGGTGCTTTCGGCTGTGGTGATGCCGATGCCGTCAACTGTGGCGACGTTGAGTTCACCCTTATCAATCCTGACACCGACCCAAGCAACACCCAGAACGCCATCAACTACTCCCTCCAGCAGAACGGTGGTCAGACCCACACTTTGTATGTCTCGTTTCTCCATTTCACCTGAACGGCGTTGTGTTGATGCATGTATGTGTATTTTAGCAAATATAACATGGCCTTCACAGCCAACGGTTGCTCTCTCACTCCCAACAACCCTGGAACTTGCACTGGCCCGACCCAGGATGTGTGCCCTGGAGCCTTCGTTGGCACCGATGCCACAGATGGGACGGTCTTCCAATGCTCGGCTGCCGATGTCGGCGTAAGTTATTCATGATACTGTTGCGGGGTCATCATCGCTGATCAAATCTTATTCCTCCCCGTAGCTCACCATCACCTTCTGTTAAGATGTCATCATCTCACTGGCCAAGGGCCCCCAACAATCAAGTTCTCAGAAATGATCAACAAAAGCGTATTTTTGGGGTCTGGAGTTTTGAGTTGAAAGAAGTGAAAGAGGTTTTAGTAGTGATATGACTCGGAGAATCATCCCAAACAAGTAACCTTATTATATCTATCAATGCTCAGACGTCTTTCCACTACACACGCGCGTCCCTCCAAAGTCCCTCCTTCTCTTGTCTATTCTACACGATAATGCCCCCAGAACCAGACGTGTAATATTGTTTCACACGACGACGACGACGACGTTTAAGTCCAAGCGATGGTATTCCGGCCCTCAGGTACCATCGTGCTGAGCATCAGACAAAATGACGCTCTGTGATAATTCTATTATGAAGGTTACTTTAGACCATGGTCCGAAGTAACTGGATTATAACCCTCATAATATGATTATAATCACATTGCAATCTGGTTAGCACTTGTTGTGAGGGTTATCACAGACCGTCATTTTGTCTGATGAGTCATAATCTCTAGACACCATGTCTACTTTCCTCTTTCCTGAATCCTGGCACAGAGTCTTTTCTTGACGCTTCCAATGTCTGGCTATGAACAACACTTGATAGCAAAAGAATCGCTTAACATCATAAAGTATAGAAGATAGCGGCCGTGCGCATTGTACTCCACAAATACGGGCGGAATCTCTGTTCTATGAATATGCTACTCCTAGTAATAGGGAGAAACAATCAATCTATCACTGATACATTGTTTCTGAAGAATTCTTGTAGTTGCATCACCGTTCTAGGATTGCTTCGGCAATTTGACGGCAATGGGGCGTATTTTACATAGCCACTGTGGAAACGCAGTGTATAAAACTCGTCCTCATTTCATTCGGCCTTGTAAAAAGTCGGAAACAATAGCACGGGAAGAATCGGGAACAATTCTACAGCCACTGGGGAAAGATGCCACTGCTTCGCATGGCAAGTTACGAGGCCCATAGTAGGGTTGCAACGTTAGCCATATTAGGAATATCATACTGTGGTTATTCAGTAGATAAGTAATCATGCAATCAATGCCTATTCGTACTTAGAACCCCAGTGTTTCTATTGCTCGGCTTGTACAACTGAATAAAGGCAGGGCATGTTGCCGTTTAGCTGCTGTGAAGCCGGGCAACCGAGTTAATTAAATCGCGGCTTTTTCTGATGGCCTACACACTAAAACCTCGCTATATTCTTGAACCGCGTTGTAGCTGATCATGATTGCAAAAACAGGGCTGATCAATTGACTGACAGCGCGTACTTGTATGTTTGTGTATTGGCTACATAAATACGTACATACATACATATCGTAAGGTGAAGGCGAAAGGACTTAGGAAAATCCGACGCGACTTGGGTTATGTCATTGTTTGTTCATAGTTGACGACAGCTTGAGTAGGATCGAAAAGCCGATGCGTCGTGAGTCTAGACCGATCATTCGGTTGTCGGCATCATAGACTGGCCAATAGAAATTGCAGGCGTGGAAAAGTTGCGATTGAATTGCAAAGGTCACCTAAGTTAACTCAGCCTAAAGGCCTCGTAACAAGCAGAAACTGAGTGTAAAGAACTCAGCCTCATTCTTTGGCCTCGTAACCAAAACGTCAACGTCAAGTCCTCAATGCTTCAAGTCCACTGAGACGAGAATACCAAACTCACATCCCATCCACGTCTGAAGCATTCAATCTTCTGAATCTTTAACATTACAATGAACACTCTTCTCAATTTCGTTCCTCCCTTCCACTGGACCACCAGTGGTCACCGCCGACGCTAGCCAGACAAACGAAGTGAAGAGCAAGGAGGTGGAGAGGGGATGTGACTCGAGGAAGGGTACAGAGCACTGGAGCTGAGTGAGATAGGTTGAGGGAAGATGAGGACATCAACACCTTCCGAGTATTTTCTTCTGACTCAGGCAATGTTACATGTACTGTAACGTCTTGCTCCCCATCAGTTTCTTTCTGCACTGTGTTTTTTTTTCCCCCCGTTTCTTTTCCTTTTCGACCGTCGTCTTTACTAATTTAACCAGTGCTCAGCTTCTGATTTCAAGCTTAAGTACACATGAGTATATAACAAACAGATCTGTATCATTTCCTACACACTCTCACCCCTCTGCTTGGTCCTAATTCCCAAATCAGACTATGGTAGAATCTCCTCTGTGGACTTCCTGTATGTCTGATGATTCCTTATCAGTGACATGTTGAGTGTCATGCGGATGTGTAGACGCTGATAGAGCAGATTGAGATGTTGGAGCAGGGACTGCAAATTCCATTTCTTCAGAAACGCTAATTGCTGAGAGAATGGTATCTTGAGATTTGTAGAGGTAGGAAAGAAGTATGATTGCGGTTGGGAAGATTGCCTCTATGTGAGGTATAATCACATCCAAGTATACTGCCACAGAATGAAGGTATGCTGGGACAAATGAATAAGGCAGTGTGAGGACCTAGATATTGTAACAATCTGTTTGAACTCTTAAAGATAATGATATTCACCAAATTACTTACCCAAAGAATGCAATACAGTATCCCAGATTGAATCAAAAGAACAAATATCTGCTCAACCTGACTAGTTGTGTTCAGATTTGAAAGATGAATCTTGACAGATTGTCGGTATTGCCTGTTGAGAAATCAAAAAGTCAGAACTTATGACAAGCCAAGAAAACATTTTCTTCTTACCAGGCTTTATATCCAATGAGGAGAGTAGCTGTGATATTGGTGAAAAGCAGTGATACAGGTAAAATTATTCGGGCTGGATTGGTATCCACCTGTAAATAAATTAAGAGAAGACCATTCTGCACCAAATAAACATATACTTACAAGAATAAAGCCAAGCAGTTTTTTGGTAGCCAGGACTGCATTGTATATACTGCAGGCTTGAGAGTCCAGAAAGGTCAATCAGAAAAATGATTCTAGAAGACTAGATGGCCTTACCAAATGACTGTATAATGCAAAACAACAAGATTGCTCTTGGTACTATTTCGCCTTTAAAAATCATCCATGCTCTCCAAACTACAATCAGATCTCCCAAGAAGTACTATATTAAAATCAAAGGTCAGTATGCGCAACAATCTTATAACTTGGAGGAAAGAGAGATCTACACTCAATCGCGCTAGCACAACAGTCACTACTTCAGTGTTGAAGTACATTGAAGTAGGATCATATGTTGGATCTAGTAGCGCATGGACTTGGATAATGTCCCCAACCAAATCCAATGCAACAGTTATAGCTGAGTTGATCAACATTGTTCCAGATGCAGCAACCAGAAAAGTTCGCATCAGCGACTGTCGAAGCCCTTGCTGACTTTGATCAACTTAGAGAATTGCTTTAGGAGAGCTTGAAGAAATTTTACCATAGCAGCAAGATTGTGAACAAAGTAAGCAATAACTCGATGCCTGATACCAATGTTAGATTTCAGTAAGGAGATGATATACTTGTGAAGAGTAACTACCGAAGACCATTCCCTCAATTGCATGTTGTCGCAGAGAAAGTTGAATGCCTGCAATATCAGGAGTTGTAAGAAAAGAAGACGGCATTGGTAGCTGATACTACTTGGGAGTGGAGGGAATGTAATGATGATGGGCACTAGTGCGATTGTTGGAATGTCACTACTTTTGTCCTTTATATGCCTGCTGGATTCCGCCCAAATTCCGCTGTCCGGGCTTCGGCGCTTCGCTTAGAAAAGCTTTTTATTGCAAGTTACCAGTATGATCCAGATCATGGCATTCTGTACCCGGACAGATAGAATCGGACATATGACTATGCACGCTGGGCGGTTCAAGAAGCAGAGGTGAGAAGAGCACCACCACAACAGTGTGAAGGAAAAGTACTTCAGAAGCAGAGTGGCCATCTTGGTCATAGAGCTACTCATAACTCAACAACTCCTCCGTTGTATACAACCGCTACCTTGCATACATGCACCAAGATAATGAGTACGACAGTAAAAATAGAAGACACTCAATCCACCTATTTTTGCCAAATCACCCCCGGATCTTCACCACGTAAAATAGGAAAGGAATAAATACGGGAGAACATCAAACGCCACCACCTACTGCGTTTTCGCCGAGTCAGAAAATAGAACTACTGCACCGTTGTCATTGACCTGGGACGAAAACATTGAAGGAAACATCTGTCGATACCATAGTACGAAGCCCCGGTCTGTCGTCGGCAATGACGAGCCACAATAGTTCTTGTTGATTTGTCTCTATGGAAAGATACTTCATGAGAACAACCCTCTGTTTCGTATACATCCTGAAGGTTGAATATCATGCATCACCAACCCACTGCTGATGAAAAAAGTGCACCAGATTAAGCCAGAAATAACAGCAAAGAGATGAAACAGCACTTAGTACGCAGTAGCATCGATATCCAACTATCACCTCCACCTTCTTCCATATCATCTGGTCCAGCATTATAATAAGACTTCTCCCGCGGAATCCTGTACAAACAAAGATATCTTTACTAAGGTCTCCCTCACAGTTCACTTAGGGACACGTTGGAGAAACGAGGTACCAGGATTTTTCTTCTGTTGACTGACGCAATGCTTAATTAGCTTGAACTAGCAGTTCGAGGTACGGATAGGCGGGAGTAAGAGGGAGGGGGTTAGTCGTGGTCTCCGTCTCTGATAGGACGAAAAAAGCTTCATCCATTCGCTCCTATCCGTGGGGCCTTCTCCTTCTGATCCCACTCTTTTTGGTCTTATTAGCAAGTCAATGCATCACAATCACGATTTTGAACAGCCATTTTAACTAGGCTGCGCAGATAATAATATCTTGCATGTCCCGGGTTGGTGGACATCATGGTTATTTTCAGATATCACTGACGATGGAAGCTCAATTAACGCCACAATGCCTCAATGCTACATCCTGATCTGAACTGAATCTCTCACCCCAAAATACCGTTCAGCAACCACCAACGTTGAACCCCGGAGGAAAGTCTCTATCATGATCAATCATCGACATTGCTAGAAATTTACGCACAGTACTTCGCTAGATACAAATGATTCTTATTCTCAGCACACGCATATCTAACCTGACACTATACACAGCAGTAGAAATAGCCGCGTAATAGAAGTCATTAATCTGACGTTCAATGTTCCACATCCTCCCAACCGTCTTCTGTAACATCTCTGGCGTGAGCTCCTTTCCGTCTTCCCGTCTTCCCAAGTAGCGAAATATCCACTGGCAATCTTGGCGTTAATTTCAACGCAGAAGTCAGGCGTGATGAGATGGTCTGTGTATGAGGGAGTGAGTAAGTAATACGTGCCAAAAAAAGTAGTAAAAAAGGAGTATGCATATGCGCGAAAGAATAAGCATAAAACGAGTAGCAAGTGAAATGAATGCAAATATGAAACAAAACAAAACGGCCGGAGAATGAGAAGAAGAGATGATGCAGTGAATAGAAAAATTTTGAAGCCAAAAAGATAGGGTTCAAGAAGAAATAACCCAGAAGGGGGAAAAAGAAGTAGAAATCGACGCAAAATCAGACGAACGGACTCACCAGGCAACTTATACCCTCTCCCAGCATCAATCCCGCACCCTACAACCGTATCATACTTCATATCACTCATCGACACCATATTATCCACTCGTCCTCTCTTCTTTCCATCTGCACCTACAGACCCACGACCGTGACTCGGTTGACGCCGATACCGAGCCAGTGTAAGACGTCTGGGCTTGGAATCTAGATAGTAGACAGGGATTGATGGATGGGGAAATGGAGGAAGTGAGGAGAAGAATATGAGTATGAATATCATCCAGTGGTAAAGGGAAAACCTACCTCATATCCTTAAGACGCGCAATAATCTCCGTACTCGCAAAATACCTATCTGCCGAATCCCTTCCTCTATTCCTCAAATTATACACCAAGTACTTCGTGACCTCTCCCAGTGCCCTTCCTCTCATCCTTAACCATATCTGCCTGAACACCCTGCACCGTCCTTATACACTCCCCAATCACATACACCAAAGGTTCCATGTACAGATATCACTCCCAAATCCATTACATTCGTCGTGGACTCGGAGAGTAACGTGTACGTCGGGTGAAGAGGAGGAAAGGAGAGCAGGGTCACCGAAGACGTGGACAGTAAAGTTACCGATTGGGGGAAGGAAGGTTTTGATATGATGAGCTCAGGGTACATTCCGCCGGTTTGTTGAAGAGGGGACGATGGAAGGGGTTTTGGAGCTGGGGAGGAGAGATACGACAAGAATGGGTGAAAGGTGATGAAGTGACAAGTGAGCATGCGACAACGAAGAGAAAGATAGATGACTCACATCCCAAACCCCTCAGATGTCGACGAGTGGGGCGGTCATTGAGTAGTAGCGACGATGGGAGGAAGAGAGGGTGCGAACGCGGTAGCTGAAATAGGAACTAGAGTGGTAACCAAGAGTGTTGTGAAGCTTGATAGAAGAACGAAGAGGGGAGCAGAAAACTGGACCACGGATGAGAGGATCTTTGGCGAACCGGAGTAGAGCATTGGATGTGATCGGGATTAGTTTGTTGCTTGCCCCGGTGAATCAGTAATTGGTTCCACGGTTAGCTACTTCGCGCGTCATTAACTGATGTAAAAGTATCAGTAGCTAGTCCGGTCCCGGTATAATCTATCTATCTATCTATAGGGATGATCGATGACGGGTGAGAGGTAAACCTGGTCCAGACTGAGTCTAGACATTTCAGTTGTCGGGAAGGACAGAGACCAGCATAGGGGTGGGAGATTGGGCAAGGTACGAGGCCCGTTTTCCTGTTGAGTATCTATGTGTGTGTTCAAGTAGAGGGCTTACTTATTCAGTAAATGATCTTGTATTCCTTAGCAGATCATATGATACTACTACTTGCATGCAGATATGCAAATCATACTCAAATGCAGCAGCAGTGAGATTGATGAACAGGGAAGGAAAGAGTCTGGAGCAATAAAGTAGTGAAGCTTTAAACCATGGTGATTACTAAGGAGCCTTCTTCACTGGGTAAGATCTAAAGCCGTCACAGTGCAGGTAATATGAGATAAACTTTTTCATCACCAGTCCCAAAAGGATGACAGGGGAAACTGGGTACAGAAGGTGAAGAGAAATGATGCAAATCATGACGGTATACAAAGATAGAAAGAAAGTAAGGTTGGACATTATGATTGGGGAAAAAAGAGAAAGAAAGAAAAAGGGGAAGAAATCGACGACTCACTGCTTCAGAGTATTACATCACTCAGTCATACCAATACCCATTGTTGTCTTTGACATTCCCCACTCCACTCATGTTCTCACTCAGGCTGATTGACAACTCACAATGCTGAACATTTGTCCTGTGAAAGACAAGTTTAAATTTGACGGTAACTTTCTAAGATTTCCTGTAAAGGCAGAAGAGAGGGGCAAATTTCATGTTAATAAAAGAGGAACGTCATATTGTCACGGACTACATACCTACATACCAATATCTATCAATGTAGTTGAGAATATCACTCTCATACTCCCTGCAGTGAAGTGTTGAAATATATACCTTCCATGTATAGTAACCATAATTCTATATGGAGTTATTATGAAACTTCTACATAGCTATAAGTATGCTAGTCCTCCAGGACATTCTCCAGACAATACTCTTATCTCTTACTATGTAGTGATATCTCTGTAGATAGCAATATGGCCAATGGCAATATCCTCTTAGTCTCTAGGTATGTCCATGGACAATGTAGATATTAGTAATTACATGCTCTTTATCTAGTATAAAAGCACTCTGTAAAGTTGTAGATACTACAGAACAATATCCAGTTCTATCTGCTCTACAAGCAACTCGCATCTAAGCTCTACTAGCTTTCTACTCAGCACTCTATTTGGTGAGCTCTACTGACTGGTCACCCTACACTAAATATTTGCTGCTTCATTATGAAGTTGATGATGACAGCCAGAATGCCATTTCTATGAATAACTGTCAACATCAAAGACTGTTAGTTAATGCCAATTGCAAAAAAAAGTGAAGAAGAAAGTCCAGAAGACTGAAGGAATATGATCATGACGCAACGTACTAGCTACACAATCACTGATACTAACACCCTGTACTCTCACACCCACAGCCATGCTGTACCAACTATTCCGTCATTGTTTCGTTGAAAGAAGTTTTCGGCCCAGTTGCGATGGGAACTAGGAAAACTACTCCAGGGATTTAGCTGGGTGTAGTGACATAGCAGACGGATGGGGTAGTGAGGGAGACATTTGGCAAGACAGAAGGGGGAGTTCTCTGCACAGCGTAGCGACAACCATTAGTAACATTAAAAAACTGGGTCTGCCAAGGACTCACTTAAGTTCATCCTCATAAATCTTCAATGCTTTCAACGTGTCAATAGTAGTCCAATTTAGGTGGCCATGCTTGCTGATAGTGCATACATGAGGGCACTGGATAAAGATTACCAGGAGCCTGGAGGAGTCAGGAAGAGTCAATGAGGAATAGATGGTGATGGTTGCAGAGAGGTGCTCAATGGTTGAGAGATGATGATGTGGTTGTCGACATCAATGGCCCTTGGACCCAGTCCAGACTGAGTCTAGACATTTCAGTTGTTGGGATGACTAGAGACTGGCGAGGGGTGATGACACGTCATACAGCCGGTTGAGTGGCAACAAAAAGGGGTGGGAGTTTGAGGTTGTGGTAAAATTTTGCTACTCAATTGTGAGGTTGACATAAGTTAACTCAGCCTTTAAGAGGCCTCGTAATCTATATGTAGATATTGTTAGTCTGGTACCGAGGCTAGGAAATCATAGCAATGGAAGAAGAGAGTAAGATATGAATTCAGGGTTATTCAAGCCAGATAGGGACCTGAAAAGGAATTTCCAAGAAAGGATAGATGAGGGACCTAACAAGATAGAAATTTGGGAAGGAAGATCATTGTAACTGAGACTGGTTAGGGTGAATTATTCTGATGTTAAATTATAGTTGGGAACTGGAGTAGATATTCACAGGTACTAGGTTAAATGTGTTTATTATACAAAGAACTGATTGGAACAGTGATTTCTAAAAAGATCTAGCTAGTAGAGATACAGTGGCCAAAAAAATTGTCCACATGTTTGGCACTTTTGGAAAGATTGCTGATTTATGAGCTATTGAGCAGAAATCTCAAAGCATGGCTGGTGGTAGCAAGAAGGCCTTTGATTAGAGCTACAATAATCTGTCTGTTTTGTCTTATTTGGCCACATATCTGTGGAGTTATGATTGATTTAAAACTGTATGTCATTTGGACAATTTTTTGAGTTGCCACTTCAAAATCATTATTGCAACAACCTGATGTGTTATACATGATGTCATGGGTGGAGCTGTACAGTAATGTGATGTATACACCACAATGATGTCATAGCTGCCAGCTGGAGCATACATAGCAACATACAGATGCTCTACAGCTTCTATGAAAATCATGGGGTCCCTCATATCAGCCCAGAAAGACAATCTCTACTCTCTCCTCCAAACTGCCCCTCCCTCTATCAAAATTTCAGCTCAGACTGAAGTATGAAAGCAGAGTGTTGCTTTTATAGGTAGAGAGACATGTTCTGATAAAGGAAACCATTGGATATAGCACTTTAGAAAGTTAATACCCAGCTGAAAAATGGCCACCTCTGGATCAACTCCCATATTATTAATGCTTTCCAGGATTTTGTTACTTAAGATGGTCATATAGTGTTTGCAATCTATCTTCCCCTTCATCTGGACCATTTTTACTGCTTACTGTTGCCCCATACCCTACCCCATCATGTCATTTTCTCTCTCAAATGTCATCATTTCTGTCACATCTTGCTGTACCATGAATTTATCTCTCTTTTCTCACACATGCTGGGGCATATTTTCCCCAAAATAATTGGTTTTGGTCTTATCTGAGAAAATAACCCACTTCTAGCCTTCTACAGCCCGGTCTTTTTACATCTGTGCAAACTTCAAGTGAGCCTTGCTGCAAGTCACTGTAAGTTTGCACTTGTTCTGTGTTTTGGAGATCGCCACAAGACGTCTTCAGGAATGTTTTGGCTGTTATAGGTTGGGACAGGTTGTCCAAGAAGAGCCTTGATGTTTCAGGCCACTTGTGTAGCAATCTGGCTTTACCAGAATGGATTTTTTTCCAATCTAACCTCTTCACAAGTAGTAGAGAGCCTCCTAGGACACCCTGCTGTATTGTTCTCATTGTCTGTATTTGTCTTTTAAGCCACAAAAGCAACTCTTGGCTTCCATACTCCAGTCTGAGCTGCAATTTTTGCAGATGGAGAGGCAGTTAAGAGGAGAGAGTAGAGATTGTCTTTCTGGGCTGATATGAGGGACCCCATGATTTTCATAGAGGCTGTAGAGCATCTGTATGTTGCTATGTATGCTCCAGCTGGCAGCTATGACATCATTGTAGTGTATACATTACATTACTGTACAGCTCCACCCATGACATCATGTATAACACATCAGGTTATTGCAATAATGATTTTGAAGTGGCAACTCAAAAAATTGTCCAAATGACATACAGTTTTAAATCAATCATAACTCCACAGATATTTGGCCAAATAAGACAAAACAGACAGATTATTGTAGCTCTAATCAAAGGCTTTCTTGCTACCACCAGCCATGTTTTGAGATTTCTGCTCAATAGCTCTTAAATCAGCAATCTTTCCGAAAGTGCCAAACATGTGGACAATTTTTTTGGCCACTGTAGGTATCAGGGTATCTGCAGATTTCTGATACCCAGTTGAAGTTCCACGCTGGTTCTATCTCCTATCCTTTCTGGCCTACATACTTTCATTAGCGCTCCCCTACCAAGCACCACATTACCACCCATTCCTCCAGACCATAAGGGAATAAATGTCATATGTATCCAGACGAAGTGTAGCTGTAGATGGATGGCCAGCGCTCCAGAGTGAGCATCACAGAAAACCCCATGTGAATGAGGGAAAAGGGGGATGTAAGACTTGGGTGGAGGGCACATTGAGCAGTGATTGGGGTCGCTACGATATTAGCTATAGTAGACTGTAGTGGGGGGAAGGATGTTGAAATGTTGTTTCACGGTGTATATTACTTATTTCTTATATCTTTAGACTTTTGAGAGGAGGGGTTATCCTTCATATTACGTTGGATCACCTCTGAGTCCTGGCTCCCAGAGGCGGCCGACTTCGACATTGAGCAGTCATCTAGAGGGTATGATGGTATATTCCTGTCTAGGGCTCCTAGTGGATCAGATGATCCAGTGCCTATCCACCAATGAGGCCTTGGATTCGGATGGTGGATGGGCCTCTGGAGGTGTACCCAACCAACAGATGCCATCCACCCATCCAAAGATCAATGTTAGATGGCTGAATTACATGGGAAGGTGTCATACTTGCCAATTTAGGCTGATCTCAGGCCTTTCCGAGGTACTGTATAGTTAAAAAATCTCACCAAAATCCACAGAAAGACCTGTTCTACATGTCAAATGCCCTCAGCACTCTGTTCAAAGTAGTGTTTGCATGGGAAAATGCATCAGCAAAGTGGTCAAAGCCATGCTCGTAATGATCATGGATGTCAGTAGTGAGCAATAGTGAGTAGCTTACTGGTATTACATGTATCACTTGCTATTGGGACTTAGATACAGTTAAATGATGAGAACTCACCTTCTGAACATTTTTTTGTACACTCTTTAGTATGTGAGTCAACCATCCGCTGATGCAGATTGGCACTCTTGAGCAACTCATCCAAACGGATGGATCCATATCCAAATGTCATCCAATCCACTAGGAGCCCTATTCCTGTCCTGACACTAGTGACAGAAAAGGGAAAGGACGTACTATGTGGGATTAGGGATTGACAGAAATCTTCAAGAAGTCTTGAGACCCTGATGTGAATGTTTCATCTGGGAAATAATCGACTTCTGGGATCTGATTGTATCCATGCACAAAAAGTCATGCCCTGTGACTTGTGACCTTTCTGTGTTCGTCTTTCTTTGTCCTAAATACCCATTTTCTGGTGAGAATGTTGGCGTCTGATGGTGCATAGACTGGAATGAATGTTCAGTGCTCTTGGTGTCTCTTCATTTCCTCTTCCATAGCTTCCATCCATTTTGGCCAATCTGGTTGTCATTTCGCTTCTGCGACTGAGAGTGGGTCATAAGCTTCAAGTTCAGATGTAACCTGAGTGAGACTAGCAGTAAGCAAATTGGTGGATTCTACTCCTCCTGTCTTCTTTGTCATAGATCTGGTAATAGGCCTTCTGCCTGTAACAATTTTGGGGGGGAATGATGATCTTGGGTGTGATAGTTTCAGTAATTTCGATGACTGGATCAATCATATCCAACTCAGGGACCTTCTGTTCCAAATTGATGAAATCATTATCCTCCTCCTCGCTGAGTTGGATTGGTTGTCTGGTGAACTGAATGTTCCATTCAATGGTAATACTTTTCTTCTTTGGCAAATAGATATAATAACCCTATGATTCCTTCTCTTCAATAGCCTGGTCATCCAACTTGTTCAGTTTTGGTGTTCTTTTGACATAAACAATAGAACTGAATGGGTGTAGATTGGAGATATCTGGGGGTGATCTGAATCGCATTTCATAGGGACTTCTCATGTTGATGGCCAGATATAGACTGCATACTGCATTGCCATGCCCTATAGCCATTTTGGTAACCCTGATGAGATGAGCATAGCTTGGACTGGGTTCAGGAGTGTACAATGACTTTGTTCTGCAATACCATTTTGTTCTGGCATATGGTGGACTGTAAGTTTCCTTTCTGTTCTTTTTCCTTCCAAAAACTTCATAAATTCTCCTCCTAAAAATTCTCTGCCTCTGTCTGATTGCAAAATCTTGATAATAATGCTGTATTGAGTTTTGAGAGTAGTCTGGAAGATGACGTATTTGGAGCATGGTAGAGGTGATTCTAACCAATATGTGGCATCGACAATGAGTGTGAGAGAGTACTCCTGGTGATTGATGGTCCTGACTGATGCAGGTCCCCATACGTCCATATGAAATCTGTCCCCAAAATTCTTGGCATGTGAAGTGAGTCATAATTTAGGACCCGCTAGGCAACTTCCTTTAGTGTGCATGCATACAATGCATTCGATCTCTTCCATTCTGTTGGGATCAAGATGTATACCCTTCACTGCTTTTCCTCTGAATAGGGCATTGAGCTATTGGTGACTGTGTCAAGGTTGCTGGTACACTCAAATAACCACCCAAGTCACATGATGAGAGAGCAGATACAAGACAGATAGATTGAGATATATATATATATATAGAGAGAGAGAGAGAGAGAGAGATAGACGAGTAGGCTGACTAGGCTCTACACTGCATAGTAGTAGTACGGAACAGAGACGAAGTGAACGAACTAGGGAATCAGTTACAAAAGATCTCAAGTATACAAGAAATATGAAGGGATGAGAGAAAGTAAGTAAAAATAGAATAGTGCCATACGGTTAAGAAACATAGGAAGATTGATTGACAGTTATTATAGAGTTTGATAGGTTCTATAAGGTTTAAAGCCAGTAATATAAAGTTAAAAGGTTTATCAAGGGAATGCGATAGAAGAATGATCAGAGAATGGGTTCAATAATGAAGTAAGAGAGGAAGGAGGACAAAGAACTGTAGCAGTTTGTGACAACTGAGATGTCCGGTAGCACAATGGGCTTCATAGAGGGATAGGGTGCATGTTCATGCTTGATGATTTGGTAAAGCCCATGCACCTTTGGAATACAAGTAACGCTTTGTGTCATGAACTGCTACAGTTCTTTGTCCTCCTTCCTCTCTTACTTCATTATTGAACCCATTCTCTGATCATTTGTCCATCACATTCCCTTGATAAACATTTTAACCTTATATTACTGGCTTTAAAACCTTATAGAACCTATCAAACTCTATAATAACTGTCAATCAATCTTCCTATCTTCCTATCTTTCTTATCTCTTATCCATTGATATGCCATCCAAAATTCGCATATAGAAATGCTAATTGGCAATTAGAAAGCTGATTCACCACTTCAATTGGTATATAAAGAACTAGAGTGAGTCCCGAACTGCTAGTTAAAATGCTAGTAGAATAAGTGTATGCGCCAGTACAATAAAACTAAGTACTTATGAATAGGATATGCTTATGTGTACAGTGCTTCAGTTATAGTAGCAGATCCACCCCATATACAATACAAAGTTCTATGAAGGCTTTGTAACCATTCCTACTATAACGTGCTTAGTACCACCAGTGCAATTCAAGGGAGAGTGAAGCCCCTATTCATGGGCAAGGAACACGTAGGCTATATGACCCAGACTCTAGCGCTAAATCATCACTGGTTTAGAAATGGTGCCATAATTGGAGAAATCAGAGGAAAGCCCTAGTAACTGACTATGTCTGAACTAGCGGTATAACAAGCGATACCTCGCTTGTAAGCAAAATAGAAGGAATAGTCTTTTGAAAGGCAGTAAGGATAGAAAAGTAGGACAAAGTATATATGTACGAGTTCCTAGAAAGCTCAGCTTTCACAATGCACTAAAGGGATGAACTAGTGGTGAAGGAATAAAGCCCATAGTTCATTACCACCAGTACGCAAACTAAGGAAGGAGTCATAATGAGAGAGCCCCAAAAGAGTAAAGCTATTTCCAAATGCAGCAGTAAGATCAGCAAGATGTGTGTCTGATGACTGAGGCATTCTCATTGGTACAAGTGCAACTACAAAAGATATGTAGGACCTTATAGAGAGCAGGACTTATCTATAAGAACTAACTGGCAGTATACTAGCAACAAGGTCTATAAACACCAAGCCTATAGTAGCCCCAGAAAAACATAAGAGGAGGAATAAGCAAGGACTACACAAACCTATAATGACTGATTGGCGGTAAAGGAATGTGAGTCATACAAGTGGAGCCCAGCATGGATGGTGGAGCTATGTGAGTCAGAATGACTATGGCTGCCAGTTCCAGGAAGGTACTCTTATTAGTTTTAGATAATATTCTACATTTCCTAGATACCCTAATTAGAAAGTACCTACTTAATCTAGTAGTACAGACAAGCATGGACTGGTGATTAAACTAATATTTCTGTTTTTCTTAGGTACCTTTTAGTGGACATTAAAAAGAAATGTAGAATTGTATAGTAGTAGCTGCAAGTAGGATAAAAAGACTAGGTATTTCTCGTAGTTACTCAAGCCACGTACTGTAGAGTATTGGTCATCTCACTAGCGCTGACTGTAGAGACTGCGAAACACGGACTACGCTTCTACCAAATTTACTTCACTTGCATCAAGTATAAACATAGTGTGTGGATCAATAGTGTTGAATCAAATTTGTTGGTTTTTGTGTTACCTTTTTGTGAAACGGGTTATAAGGCATTTGGGCCTACAAATTGTGAATTGAAACTGTTGGTTATATCTTTGTGGACTTGTTATAGTCTTTGTGTGTTTAACTTGTGTGCATTTGTGCAAAACCCCTACCAAAACCCTCAAAAATCCTTGTAGTACAAGTGAACTATTGAGTATTCTGACTACTTGGAACGCTCACACTTTACTATTTGTATAAAAGTCTTTAAGTTTGTGTTTGTTCTACACTTACGCAAAGGACACCTATTACCATTTTTCCTATCTTTCTTAACCATATGGCACTATTCTATTTTTACTTACTTTCTCTCATCCCTTCGAGATCTTTTGTAACTGATTCCCTAGTTTGTTCACTTTGTCTCTGCTCCGTACTACTACTACACAGTGTAGAACCTAGTCAGCCTACTTGTCTATATCTCTCTCTCTTTCCTCATCTATATATCTCTCAATCTATCTGCTTTGTATCTGTTCTCTTAGTGTGTGACTTGGGTGGTTATTTGAGTGTACCAGCAACCTTGACACTTGAACAAACTCTCTTACACCCACCTCACTATTTGAGTCCTTCTTTCTTCTATCTCACTACCTCTATTCTCAACCCCTTTCATTATTATCTCTTCTCATCCCTACATCCACTGGTTAACAACTAGAAGTTGTAGCTACAAGAGACTAGATGTCTTTTGTGTTGACTTGGTGTCAATTTGGCTGTAAACCACTCGTTCTTGATCCCCTTCCGTGTAACTGCAAGCATCATCTCCTCCACAAATATGTTCAAGAGCACTCCACGTATTTGTTGCAACAATCTTCCTCCCTTCCATACACATCATTCATCCTGTCTACCATATCCTCTCTGATTCGTTTTGAACCCTCTTATAACCTATCTGAACACAAACAAGTTCCTCTCCCTCTCCCACTCGAGCTATTACACACCAAGACCTGGTACCACCATGCAAAGGGTATTTGGGAGGATCCTTGGAGTTACGATCAAACTTTCATCTGTACAAGACATTGGCTTTGGAAATTGAAACCAGGTGATGTAATCCTCTCCAATTACTTGTATGTAACAGTCACCCGTGACCTCAATACCAAGGAGACTGTTGTCAGGATTATAGGACCCTTTTTCCTCAAAGAATATGCCACACCTTCTCCTGTCGCTCTCAAACCATCCTTCTGATTCAAAAAGGGCAGAAAAGAAGGCCCAAAGAGATTGTAGAAATAGTATATGACAAGCCGACAAACAGAATCTGCAGATCCAACTCTCCCTTGTGCAGACTGTCCCCATGCTTATTGGCCCAACACAAAACAAGATGCCTACTACATCCCAGACAATCCAAGAAATTTGTGGAAGTTCTGCAGTGAGTTACTGTGTCTCAATCGATACAACAGACAAAGACTCCCCTCCAACATTCTCCTTAGTCCAATAATCAGGAACTAGAAATTCAAAAAGCACATCCTATCATTGAATCTGAAACTGAACCAGACCAGGGAACATCTACCCCTACTACACATCTGAATCCATCCTCTACATCAGCTCTTCCATCAGACCCTCCTCCCTTATCCTGTCCAAGTCCATCTCCTGAATTGTCAGAACCACACAATCCCTCTTCTCCCACAATTCCGTCCACTGAAGGACCATCAGTAGCCCCTCATTGTCCAGCTCCTACTCCATCTCCTGAACCTTCAGAACCAGATGACCTAGCCATGTCAGACATATGTAGTACCTAATGACTCAAACAGTACTTCCAAACAAGGAAGGAAACCAGATGCCTTCAACAGAGAATGTGACAAGGCAAAGCAATGGTTAGTGTCACAAAGAGGCGAGTGCTTAGATAGCGATAATGAGGAGCTATGGGGTCGACTCGACTAACAGACAGCAGTAAGTACTGGAACTGGTCCCAACAATGAAGAATGTATTAAATACATAACAGACAGCAGTAAGTACTGGAACTACAGTGTCCATCAGTAAAGGTGAAAGAAGTAATGAAAAGGGGAATACACACCTGGTCCCAACGACGAAGAGGCCGAGATGGGGAACCAGGTGTCAGGACAGGGTTTATATACAGTGGGTCAAAAAATTGTCCACATGTTTCGCATTTTTGGAAAGATTGCCAATTTAAGCAATACTGAGTAGAGATATTAAAATGTGGTCAGTGATGGGCAGAAAGCCCTTGATAAACGCTACAATATTCTGTCTGTTTTGTCTTATTTGGCTTAAAACTCATGGAGATATGACTGATTTAAAATGGTATGTCATTTGGACAATTTTTTGACATGCAAGTGAAAATACAGAAAGTGCTAGCTCAGTACTTGGTATGCCCTCCTTTGGCCTTCAACACAGCCTCAATCCTTCTAGGCATGCTCCTGATCAATTTCTGACAATCTTCTTCTGTGATTTCATCCCACTTTTCAGCTGCTCTGTCCCATATTTCCCAAACTCCAGAGGGTGCTGTGTCATATCCATTGAGCTTGTGTTTGAGGGTTGTCCAGAGGTGTTCAATGGGGTTCAGGTCAGGAGATTGAGCAGGCCAGCTCATGCAATGGATGTTGTTGTCTTCAAACCACTTGGTGGCCAGTTTTGACTTGTGTTTAGGATCATTGTCTTGCTGAAAAATGGCCACCTCTGGATCAACACCCAAAATATCCATGCTCTCCAGAAGGTTGTTCTCCAAAATGTCCACATACTGCTCTGCATTCATCCTGCCCTCCACCTCTGCCATGTTTCCAACTCCTTCCCACCCCATACATCCCCACACCATGATATTTCCTCCTCCAAATTTGACTGTTTCCACCACATTTCTCTCTCCCAAGGATTCACCCTTCCTCCCCCACACATACTGCTGTCCATCTGACCCATATCAATTGATTTTAGTCTCATCTGACCAAATAACCCTTTTCCAGTCATCCACAGTCCAGTTTCTGTACTTCTGTGCAAAGTTTAAACGAGCCTTCCTGTGAGCTGCAGTGAGTTTGGGCTTCTTCTTCGTTTTAGATGTGTCCACATCATGCCTGAGAAGGGAATTTCGAATGGTTTGGGTGGAGACAGGTTGGTCAAGGAGGGGATTGATGTTTCTGGCCACTTCTGTAGCATTTTCAGCTTTGCCAGTGTTGATTTGTTGGATAGCAGCACGTTCATCAGTGGTAGACAGCTTTCTAGGATGCCCTGCTTGATGGTTCTCCTTGTCAGGATACATCTCTTTGGCCAGAGAAGCAATCTTTGACTTGGATACCCCAGTTTTAGCAGAGATTTCCCTGGATGAAGCAGAAGTTTGGAGGAGAGAGAGGATATTGTCTTTCTGGGTGGATGTGATGGGTCTCATGATTTGATGAGGGCTATAGAACAACTGGATGCCCTTATATATGGTCCAGCTGGCAGCTATGATATCATTATGATGTAGCCATTGCATCATTGTACAACTCCACTTATGATGTCATCTATGAGACATCACATAGTTACAATACTGATTTTGAAGTGGCAACTCAAAAAATTGTCCAAATGACATACCATTTTAAATCAATCATATCTCCATGAGTTTTGAGCCAAATAGGACAAATAAAACAGATTATTGTAGCTCTTATCAAGGGCGTTCTGCCCATCACTGACCACATTTCAATATCTCTACTCAGTATTGCTTAAATTGGCAATCTTTCCAAAAATGCGAAACATGTGGACAATTTTTTGACCCACTGTATGTTAAAGTAAAGCTGTAAGGGAGGCTGTAAGGGAAGCTGTCAAGAAGCTGTATCGAAGCTGTATTGGAGAAATGAAAGGTCTGGTGTGTAGCATGTGGAACAAGAGTCATATGGTGTAAAGATCCGAGGATACAAAGATAAGAAGAAATAAATAGTACCAAATATAGACGTCATGACAGTTAGCTTTGTTCAACAATTACCTACGTCAGAACAAGGCTAGATATGCCACTGAGGACTCAAGGGTATCCCTATTCCTTTCATTCTTCACAGGAGAAAGAGGAGGAGATTGGGCAACTCAACATATCACAGAATGAGAAGACGATGAGGAGAATGATAGAGTTCATCCAGAAGATAAATGATGGACAACGTTGAAGGAGATCAGAGATAGGTTTAAGAAGGACTTCAAGGCACTTGCTTCTGACGAGGTCACAAAGACAAAATTCAAGAATGCTAGGATGAAAGGGTCAGACATCAGTAGTTATAATAGTATCTTTGACACATATGGAAAAGAGTCAGACTTCAGAGAAACAGCCCTTTTAGATTATTACAAAGGGGGTCTTCTGGAGAAGCTTTGAAAGGCAGTAGGAATGACTTGGCCAAAGTGGAAGGACTTTGATGAGTATAAGGTCAGAATGATGGACCTTCATTTGGAATGGGTAAACGAGCAAGAAAGGGAAGGACATTGGAAACCTTCCACTACACCAAGGACAAATCTATGTTCCTCTCAAGAAAGGACAGTAGCAAGTGTTAATGCGCTTATGGTACCAGGTGCTCAATCTTCCTTTACTCCTCTACCTAAGCTGACACCCAAAGAAAGGGGCCGACTTCGTAAACTATGAGCATGCTTTGCATGTAGACAACCTGGTCCAATGTTCCTGAACAATACCCTGAGACCATCAACATCTCAAAATACCCCTCGAAGCTTCCCTCCTCGTTTGGTTAGGACAGCTGAAACTTCTGCTCCAACTCCATTGTCAACATCTCGCTCATCACCTGTAACAGTTGTCATGAATCCCTTCCTGTCTTCACTTCCAGACCCTGTCCTCTATTCCTTCTACTTCTTTTGTTCTAGATCTCGTCTCCTGGTACCTATGACTTCTATCTTCTTTGATACATCATTTATCTGACTGACAGATCATATCTGCTTCTACTGCACATATTGACATCACTTAGACACATGACTATCATCCTATGGTTGTCTCCATCAGATGCCTGCTGATCTAGCTTCGCACTTTTGTATGTTTACTGCATGGCTTTGTAGATAGGTTCCTTAGTCTGTCCACTTCTGTCCCTCTGATCCATACTGCTCAGCATTGTCCTCAGTACTATGTAGACTCTGGCCCAGTACTGGCTTACTCACATATATCATCTATTTGCCCTTCTCTTTGTCTTTGGGTTCTGTGTGGTGGCCTGAGAGGCATCCAGTCCCTATCTGAACCTGTTCTTGACAACAGTAGCTCAAACATCGTCGTCATCTCACAACATTATTAAAGATATTTCAGATATGGTCACTAAAGTCAAGGGTTTGGAAGGAGAAGAACAGGAGCAGGCCGCTGTATACTTGAAGGATATTATGTCAAAGTTGGATTTTTGAAACCCTCCTCTGCTATGTCATCAGAAGGAGTTGTACAGTACACTGGACAATTTATGAACAATTGATATAGTGTGTTATACCCCTCTCGTGAGTGTACCTTTCCTTCAGAATTAAGAATGTCAGCAATCACCCGTAACTGACAGGTACCTTCGATAACAATCAAAACCAAACTGATTGGCAAAGTTACTGGCAGAATAATCGACGCAGATGCCCTAATAGACAGTGGTACAGAAGGCATTATTATCAACAGTCGTTTCACATGAGAAAATCGATTAAACCACCTTCCTATTAAAAATCCTGTCCCTGTACAAATGTTGATGGTTCTGAAAACACCATGGGATGGGTACATCATTATACAATTCAAAACCTCCATATCTATTCCCAGGACAAAAGATCATATCATGAAGAGATGGCCGAATTCTATGTAACAGACATTGGAGATCATGACATAATTCTTGGCACCGACTGGTTGAAGGAACATAATCCAAAGATAGACTGGTCGTTCTCTAAAGTGGATATGGTTAGATGTCCTAAAACATGTATTTTGGAACAACCCCCCATCCTTAATCTATGCACCAAACCCAAATCTCCCAGATCAACCATTATCGACCCATGAACCAACCACAAGGATTATCAAGTGAAATGGGTAGAACCAATCGGACGGTTCAAACCAATTGCACAGCCAAAAGTTGCATTCTCCAGGATCTACAACTATCTTTACTGAAGAAGACTTCAATTGGAAGGATGTTCTGAACCAATGGGAACAAGAGGTGTTAGAAAATCTATTTGGGAAGGAAGAGAAGTACTTGACATCAGATTCAGAATTATCCATACGTGTGGGATTTACCAAAGCTCAAGAACTTGCAGAAGCAGCCCAAGGGATAAAAGAAGACGTATCACTTACAGATAAGATTCCGTCTCAATATCATCAATTTTACCAGTCTTTGACAAACAAACCTCAGAATGACTACCGAAACGTGGTGAATGGGATCATGCTATTGAACTGAAGCCAGACTTTGAACCTCATCCTTGCAAAACATATCCGTTATCCCTGAATGAACAAACGGAACTTGACAATTTTATTGAGGAGAACTTGGAAAAGGAATACATCAGACTGTTGAAATCTCCTATGGCGAGTCCTTTCTTCTTTTTCAAAAAGAAAGACAGAAAACTACACCCTGTACAGGACTATCGAACACTAAACAAGGGAACCATCAAGAACGAATACCCCTTACCACTCATATTGGAACTGGTAGATAAACTCAAAGGAGCACGAGTCTTTTCAAAAATTGACCTTCAATGGGGATATAACAATGTGCGAATAAAAGAAGGAGACAAGTGGAAAGCAGCATTCAAGACAAATAGAGGACTTTTTGAACCAATGGTGAGTGATGTTTTTCAGCCTTATGAACTCTCCTGCAACATTGCAGGCAATGATGACTACCCTTTTTAAGGATCTCATTGACTCCGGAAAAGTGGTAATCTACATGGACAACATCTTGATCTCTACAGAGATGCTAGAAGAACATTGGTGAATGGTCAAACAAGTGCTCGCATGACTTCAGGAAAATGACCTGTATGCCAAACCAGAAAAATGTACCTTTGAAACCAATTCAGTGGAGTTCCTAGGTCTCATTGCCTCCCACAATACATTGGCAATGGACCCAGTCAAAGTTAAAGGTGTCACCAAATGGCCAACCCTGTGAAATGTCAAAGACGTTCAATCGTTCCTAGGATTCAGAAACTTTTACCATTGTTTCATACACGACTGCTTTTTGATCTTACAAAAAAGGATGAACTGTGGAAATGGTCTGTTGATACCGAACGAGCCTTTCAGGCACTCAAAGATGTGTTTATGTCTTCACCAGTCCTTTTAATGCCGGATCATTCTAAACTGTATCAAGTAGAGGTCAATGCTTCTGATTATGCTATGGAAGGTATCTTACAACAGAAAGGACCTGACAACAAATGGCACCCAGTTGCCTATCTATCAAAGTCTTTATCTGAAACTGAACAGAACTACAACATTCATGATAAAGAATTGTTGGCAATCATATGTGGGTTAGAAGCCTGGCAACATTACCTCGAAGGTGGACTGCATACTATTGAAATCCTTACCAACCACAAGAATTTGAAATACTTCACTACTGCTCAGAAACTTAGCCAATGACAAGCAAGGATGGCCTTGTTTCTGACCAGATTTGACCTCATATTGATCCACAAACCCAGAAGTCTCAATCAAAGTGACCCCCTTTCTCAAAGACCAGACCATAAAGAGGGGGTTGAAAACGACAAGAAGGACAGAGTAATTACTTGATCCCAAGTTTTTCAGAATTCGAGCCATGAGACCAGGAACAGTAGTTGCAATCAGAGATGCTGAACTGAGAAAGCATATTAAAGACTGCCCAAAGAAAGAGATCAAAATTGTGAGTGCCCTACAGGTCATCTTAAACAATGGTCCACGCTCACTGGTCAAAAATTTGCAGGAATGGAATTATGAAGATGGAATTATCTTGTTCCGAGGAAAGATCTACATTCCAAACAATCAACAACTACAGAGAGACATAGTCAAAATGCACCATGATAGTCTCACCACAGGACATCCAGGATGATTTAAAACATATGAACTGTCAAGGTTGTTGATACACTTGATGTCAAACCACCCAAGTCACACAAATAAGATTGATTGAGAGTTAAGAGAGATAGAGAAATAAGAGTAAGCTGACTAGGCTCTACACTGCGTAGTATAGTACGGAGTGGAGACAAAGTGAACAAATGTCAAGTCCATGCGGATACCCAATGTTAGGAAACATCAAGGACCCGGATGGAAGTCTTGAGTGGATTGGATGGAGATTCCGAGTGGATCCAGATAGGAAAGAGCTTATAAAGATAAATAGGGATTTCAGTCAGAAAGACTGGGAAGCTCTAGGGAACCATCGAGGAAGGATAGGAGACCAGCTTTGTCGATTTTGCACTTAAGCTATCTACTACAAACTTTCTAGCTTAAGTACTACTTTGGAGAGCATAGGAATTAGATAGGAAAGGATCAGAAATGAAGGGAAATATAACTATAGCAGGAAAGGTGAAGGGGAGCACCTTATAAGGAAAGTGGAGCTATGAGATATGGATTGGAGATGAATCGGATATGAATTGGAAATGAAGTTGTGAATAAGGAAAAGGGAAAAGATCAGAAAGCAATAGGAAAGTAATGGAAACTAAGACTGTACCGGAAAGTCATAGGAAAGTACTGGAAAGTAAGACTGTACCAGAAAGTCATAGGAAAGTACAGGAAAGTAAAAGGGTACCGGAAAGCCATAGGAAAGTACAGGAAAGTGCATAGATCTTACAACAAACTAAAGAACTAGTTAGAATGTCTAGTGGTTTATATAGAAGAGCAATGAATAAGTGATAGGAGAAAGATAGGAGAAAGTGGAGAAATGTAGGGTAAAGATAGGATCGATGGAATGGAAGATTGATTGACAGTTATTATAGAGTTTTACAGGTTCTATAAGGTTCGAAGTCAGTAATATAAGGTTTAAAAGGTTTATTGAGGAAATGCAATAGACGAATGATCAGAAAATGGGTTCAATAATGTAGTAGAAGAGGAAGGAGGACAAAGAACTGTAGCAGTTCATGACATTACCCCCTCTTTCAGCTGTGCTTTTGCCTGGAGCATATGTGTACTTCTCCAAATATCCTCCATGCTAATTTCCATTGAACGAATTGTAGATCCTGTTCGTACCAGATTTGGTGGACAATATGCATCTGGGTGGTTTCGATGGAAAGCTTCAATCATCTCTTTCAATTTTGTCAAACCCAAAGCTGATTCCCATGAATTTTCAGAGTCCAAGTAGTCTAACCATTTGACCAGATATTGCACTCCTCAACGATTCCTAGTTGGTTTTGAATCTAGAATGGCTTCTATGTCATATTCATTATCTTCTGGCAGTAACTCTGCTGGTTCCCCTGGATAGTTCACTCCATGAGCTTTAGTCTCCTTGTATGGTGATAGTAGTGAAGTGTAGAATACTGGGTGAATTTGCCAGGTGTTTGGCAGTTTGAGGCAATAGTT
Source organism: Tetrapyrgos nigripes (assembly GCA_013368315.1). Lineage (NCBI taxonomy): Eukaryota > Fungi > Basidiomycota > Agaricomycetes > Agaricales > Campanellaceae > Tetrapyrgos > Tetrapyrgos nigripes. Next base: position 25,034 of record JAACJM010000163.1, on the reverse strand, counting down.
AACTTCACCAATTACATCAGTGATTTTGAATGGTCCATGACAACAATTAGCCAACTTAGCTTTTGGCCTGGTTGTCTTTAAGTTCTTTCCATCTAACAGTACTTTATCCCCAACTTTGAATTTCACCCCTTCTTTTATGTGGTCCATGTTCTGTCTCTTCATCAGCTCTGCAGCAGTCATTAGACTTGCTTTCAACTCTTCATGCAATGCTTTCAGATTCTGAAGGCGTTCTTCAACTTTTGGCATGTGTGACGATGGATTGATTGATGGAAAGAGTTGAGGAAGATATCCATGGAGTAATTTGAAAGGTGATTTGTCAGTGGCTGAGTGGATATGAGTATTATGGCAAAACTTGACATATGGCAGATATTTGACCCAATCATCTTGGCGATAGTTACAGAAGGTTCATAAGTATTGTTCAAGTTCTTGATTGAACCTTTCAGTCTCGCCATCTGTTTGTGGGTGATAAGCCATACTAAGAGCTGAGGTGATACCTAACTTAGCATATATCCCTCTCATGATCTGACTTGCAAACTGTGGTCCTCGATCTGATATCATCTTGTCCCATAGACCATACTGTTGCCAAGTGTTATTGAACAAAATATCAATAGTACCATCACTATCAATATCCTTGGAGAAATGACTACTGTCTTTGTCGATCGGTCCACCGTTACGTGAATTGCATTGAAGCCATCGCATTCTGGAAGATCCATGATAAAATCAATGGTAATGGTACCAAAGGGTTGTTCTGGAACATTGTTCGGGATCAATGGTACATGTGTTGGATGGTTTTGTGCCTTGGTCAATTGACAGGTAGCGCATCCTTCGACGTAATTGCAAACAAATACTGACATACCAGGCCACCAAAATTCTCTACTAACTAGTTCATAGGTCTTGAACCAGCCTGGGTGTCCTGCAGTGAGACTATCGTGATGCATTTTGACTATGTCTCTATGTAATTGGTTGTTGTAGGGGATGTAGACTTTGGCTCAGAATAAAATAATCCCGTCTTTGTAATTCCATTCCTGTAAGCTCTTGACCAGTGAGTGTGGACCATTGTTTAAGATGACTTCGAGAGCACTCACAACTTCCTTGTCTTTCCTCAGACATTCTTTGATTCCTCTTCTCAATTCGGCATCTCCAATTGCAACCACTGTCCCTGGTCTTGTAGCTCGAATTCTGAAGAACTTGAGGTCTAGTAACACTCTATCCTTATTGTAGTCTTTGACCCCCTCTTTATGATCTGGCCTTTGAGAAAGAGGGTCACTTTGATTAAGACTTCTGGGTTTATGGATAAGGATAAAGTTGAATCTGGTAAGAAACAGAGCCATCCTTGCTTGTTGTCAGCTAAGTTTCTGAGAGGTGGTGAAGTACTCCAGATTTTTGTGGTCGGTGAGGATCTCGATAGTATGTGGTGCACCTTCAAGGTAATGTTGCCAAGCCTCCAATGCCCGTATGATCACTAACAACTCTTTATTGTGAATATCATAGTTTCTTTTGGTCTCTAAGCAACTGGATGCCACTTGTCGTCTGATCCTTTCTGTGATAGAATACCTCCTGTGGCATAATTGGAAGCATCTACTTCTACTTGATATGGTTTAGAATGATCCAGCATTAAAAGGACTGGTGAAGAAGTAAACACATCTTTGAGTGCCTGAAAGGCTTCTTCTGTATTGATAGACCATTTCCAAGGTTCATCTTTCTTCATAAGATCGAAAAGCAGTCGAGTGACCTTAGAGAAGTCATGTATCAAGTGACAATAGAAGTCATGTATAAAGTGACAATAGAAGTTTCCAAATCCTAAGAATGATTGAACATCTTTGACGTTTCATGGTGTTGGCCATTCGGTAACGCCTTTGACTTTGATGGGATCCATCACTAATGTATTGTAAGAGACGATGAGACCTAGGAATTCTACTGAGCTGGCTTTGAAGGTACACTTTTCTGGTTTGGCATAAAGGTCGTTCTCCTGAAGTATTGTGATACTTGTTTGACCGTTTGTCGATGTTCTTCTAAAGTTTCTGTAAAGATCAAGATGTCGTCCATATAGATAACCACTTTTCCTGAATCAATGAGGTCCTTAAAAAGAGTATTCATCATTGCCTGAAACATTGCAGGGGAGTTTATAAGACCAAAGAACATCACCATTGGTTCAAAAAGTCCCGCTTTCCATTCATCTCCTTCCTTTATCCATACATTATTATACCCCCATTGAAGATCAATTTTTGAAAAGACTTGTGCTCCCTTGAGTTTGTCTACTAGCTCTGATATGAGTGGTAAAGGGTATTCGTTCTTGATGGTCCCTTTATTCAATGCTCAGTAGTCCTGTACAGGGTGTAGCTTTCCGTCTTTCTTTTTAATGAAGAAGAAGGGACTTGCCATAGGAGACTTTGACAGTCTTATATACTCCTTTTCTAGATTTTCATCAATGAAATTGTCAAGTTCCTTCTGTTTGTTAGGGGATAGGGGATAGGTTTTGCAGGGACGAGGTTCAAAGTCCGGCTTCAGTTTGATAGCATGATCCCATTCACCACATTTCGGTAACCGTTCTGAAGTTTGTTTGTCAAAAACTGGTAAGAACTGATGATATTGGGATGGAATCTTATCTGTAAGAGACACATCTTCTTTCATCTTTTGGGCTGCTTCTACGAGTTCTTGAGCCTTGGTTGTAAATCTGACATGGATAGGTAATTCTGAATCTGATGTCAGGTATTCCTCTTCTTTCCCAACCAGGCTCTCTAACACCTCTTGTTCCCATTGGTTCAGAACATCCTCCCAACTGAAGTCTTCTTCAGTAAAAATAACTGTAGATTCTGAAGGATGATGAAAAGATCAAATAGGAACCTGATGACACTGACCCGCAACCTTTGGCTGTGCAATTGGTTTAAACCATCTGATTGGTTCTGACCATTTTACTTGGTAATCCTTGTGATTGGTACGTGGGTCAATAATTGTTGGTTTTGAGGGTTTGGGCTTGGTGCATAGGTTGAGAATGGGAGGTTGTTCCAAAGTACATGTTTCAGGACATCTGACCATGTCTACCTTAGAAAATGACCAATCTACCTCTGGGTTATGCTCCTCTAACCAATTGGTACCAAGAATTATATTGTGATCTCCAATATCTGTAACATAGAATTCAGCTGTCTCTTCATGATATGATCTGTTGTCCTGAGAATAGATGTGGAGTTTTTGAATGCTGTAATGGCATACCCATCCCATGGTGTTTTCAGAACTGTCAATGTTTCATATGGGGAAGGGATTTTTGATAGGGAGAAGAGTTAAACAATTTTCTTGGGTGAAACAGCTGTTAATAATAATGCCTTCTGCACCACTATTTATTAGGGCTTCTGCATCGATTTTTCTGCCAGTAATCTTGCCAATAAGTTCAGTTTTAAGTGTTATCAAAGGTACCTGTCGGTTATGGGTGACTGCTGACATTCTCAATTCTGAAGGAAAGGTACGCTCACAAAAGGGGTTTAACACATGATATCGATTGTTCATATATTGTCTGGTGTACTGTACAGTTCCTCCTGACAACATAGCAGGGGAGTATTTCAAGAATCCATCATTTTCGCCATGACATCCTTCAAATATACACTAGCCTGTTCTTTTTCTTCTCCTTCCAAACCCTTGACCTTGTTCATCATATCTGAAATATCTTTGATTACATTATGAGAGGAAGATGACAATGATGGTTACAGGTGGTGAACTAGATGACAACAATGGAGTTGAAGTCTTGGCTGTCCTAACAGCATGAGGAAGAAAGGTTCGAGAAGTATTCAGGGCTGTTGAAGTCCTCAGAGTACTGTTCGTTACTCATGTGTCCGGGTTGCCTACATGTGAAGCATGCTCCTACTTTTCGGAGTCAGTCCCTTTCTTTGGGCGTTAGTTTAGGTAGAGGAGTAAAGGACAAGTTAGCACCTGGTCCCATATTCATAAGCACATTTACGCTTGCTACTGTCCATCCCTGAGAAGGACTCGAATTCGTTCTTGGCATAGAAAATCATCTCAATCGTTGTTCTTTCTCTCTCTTGTTTATCCATTCCAAATGGAGATCCATTGCCCTTTCCCTATACTCATTGAAGTCCTTCTTCTGCCATGTTCCCGCCACCGACTTCCTGCTTTATAGAAATCCAGGAGAGCTGTTTCTCTGTAGTCTGACTCTTCTCCGTATGTATCAAAGATACTATTATAGCTACTAATGTCTGTTCCCTTCATTCTAGCATTCTTGATCTTAGATCACGCAACCTCATCAGCAGCAAGGGCTTTGAAATCCCTTTTGAACCTATCCTTTATCTCCTTTAACGTTATCCATTGCCTTTCATCTGGTTTAACTTTCACATCCTCTTCATCTTCTTCTTGTTCTGTAATTCATTGAGTTGCCCAATCTCCTCCTTTCTCTCCTGTGAAGAACGAGAGGAATAAACACCTTGGAGTCCTTGTTCTGACATAGGTAGTTGTTGAATGAGGCTAACCATCGCTTCACCTCATCTTGTTCTCCATTGAAGGCGTCAGGCTTCCTCCCTTGTTCAGAAGTACTATTAGAGTCATTAGGTGCTGCGTTGGACATGACTGAATTGTCTGGATCTGATGGATCTGGAGATGGGGAGGGATTTGGACGACAAGGGGCTACAGATGGTCCTTCGGTAGACAGAATTATGGGAGAGGAAGGATCATTTGGTTCTGATGGATTGGGAGAAGGATCTCGGGGAGGGGTTGATGGATTATTAGAAGATGGATCTGGTAACAGATCTGATGTGGAAGATGGATCAGGTGGTGCAAGAGAAGAGGGTTCTGGATTTGGTTGAGTGTTTGTAGGGGTAGATGTTCCTTGGTCTGGTTTGTTTTCGGAGTTGATGACAGGATGTGCCTTTCAAATCTCTAGTTCCTGATTATCAGTTATAACTTCAAATGGTCAATTAAGGGAAACGTTGGGAGGAAGTCTCTGTTTGTTGTATCTGTTAAGACATGGTAGTTCGCTGCAGAACTTCCATGGATTCTCTTCATCGTCTGTGATGAAATAAGCATCTTGTTTCGATCTGGGCCAGTAAGCGTGTGGATGGTCTGCAAAGGGGAGAGTTGGATCTGCAGACTCTGTTTGTCAACTTGTCATATACTATTTCCACAATCTCTTAGGGCCTTCTCTCCTGCCCTTTAAATCAGAACGAGGGTTCGAGGATGAAGGAAGAAGGTGTGCTGTAGTCTGTGAGGTTCGGTGTAGGTGTGTTGTACTCTGTGAAGAACAGAGGTCCCGTAATCCTAACAACAGTTTCCTTGGTATCGAGGTCAAGGGTGACTGTTATGTATGAATAGACAGAGAGGATCACATCAACTGGTTCCAATTTCCAAACCCAACAATGTATACAGACAAAGTTTTGATTGTAGCTCCAAGGGTCCACTCAAATGCCTTCTGTGTAGCTACACCAGTATTCGGTGTGTACAAGATTGAGTGGAAGAGGGAGAGGAGGTTGATTGTACTCCAGCGAGCATTCAGAAGGTTCAAAATGAATCTGAGAGAATGTGGTAGACAGGATGGAAGGGATATACAAAGGGGAAGACGATTGTTGCTACACTGTTACTTGAAGTATACAGTGGGTCTGCGGTCTACTCGAAGTATTGTCTGCCTGGCAATCAAAACATATAGGAAGATAGATGAGAAAGAGACTCAATATAGTGATGTGGATGTATGGGAGTTCGTTCAAGTGTCAAGGTTGTTGATACACTTGATGTCAAACCACCCAAGTCACACAAATAAGATCGATTGAGAGTTAAGAGAGATAGAGAAATAAGAGTAAGCTGACTAGGCTCTACACTGCGTAGTATAGTACAGAGCAGAGACGAAGTGAATGAACTAAAGTGGTTTATATAGAAGAGCAATGAATAAGTGATAGGAGAAAGATAGGAGAAAGAGGAGAAATGTAGGAGAAAGTGGAGAAATGTAGGGTAAAGATAGGATCAATGGAATGGAAGATTGATTGACAGTTATTATAGAGTTTGACAGGTTCTATAAGGTTCAAAGTCAGTAATATAAGAGGAAATGCAATAGATGAATGATCAGAAAATGGGTTCAATAATGTAGTAGAAGAGGAAGGAGGACAAAGAACTGTAGCAGTTCGTGACACGAACTGATTAGCAGAGAATTCTGGTGGCCCAGTATGTCAGTATTTATCCGAGATTATGTTGAAGGATGCACTACTTGCCAATTGACAAAGGCACAAAACCATCCATCACATGTACCATTAATCCCAAACAAAACTCCAGAAAGACCTTTTGGCATGATTACCACTGACTTCATTACAGACCTTCCAGAATGCGAAGGCTTCAACGTGATCCATGTGACAGTGGACCGATCAACTAAAACCATAGTAATCTCACCGTGCCGGAAAGATATCGACAGTGACAGTACAATTGATGTGCTATTCAACAATACTTGGCGATGTTATGGTCTTTGGGATAAAATGATATCAGATCGAGGACCTCAATTTGCGAGTCAGGTTATGAGGGGTATTACCTCAGCACTTAGTACAGCTTATCACCTGCAAACAGATGGCAAGACCGAAAGGTTCAATCAAGAGTTCGAACAATATCTACAAGCCTTTTGCAACTATAGACAAGACGACTGGGTCAAATACTTGCCATATGCAGAGTTTTGCCATAACACTCGAATCCACTCCGCTACCAGGAAATCACCTTTTGAATTACTTCATGGATATCTTCCTCGACTCTTCCCCTCAATCAATCCTTCTTCACATGTCCCAAAAGTAGAAGAACACCTTCAGAACTTAGAAGTACTATGGGAAGAGTTGAAAGCAAGTCTGACGACTGCCGCAGAGCTGATGAAGAGACAACATATGGATCATGTAAAAGAAGGGGTGAAATTCAAAGTTGGAGACAAGGTACTATTGGATGGGAAGAACTTGAAAACAATGAGGCCAAAAGCTAAGTTGGCAAATTGTCATCATGGACCATTCAAGATCACTGATGTAATCAGCAAAGTTAACTACTGTCTCAAATTACTGAACACCTGGGAGATCCATCTGGTCTTCTATGCTTCGAATGAACTACCCAGGTGAACCAGCTGAATTGCTTCCAGAAGATGATGAATATGATGTCAAAGCAATTTTGGATTCGAAACCAACTAGAAATCGGTGGACTCAGAAAATTCATGGGAACCAGCATCAGGATTGACAAAACTGAAGGATATGATTGAAACCTTCCATTAACAACATCCAGATGCATATTGTCCACCAAACCTCGTACAATTAGGATCTACACTACGGTCAATGGGAATTAGTATGGGGGATATTTGGAAAAGTACATGTGTGCTCCAGGCAAAAGCAGAGCTTAAAGAGGGGGTAATGTCACAAACTGCTACAGTTCTTTGTCCTCTTTCTTCTCTTACTTCATTATTGAACCCATTCTCTGATCATTTGTCCATCACATTCCCTCAATAAACCTTTTAACCTTATATTACTGGCTTTAAAACCTTATAGCACCTATTAAACTCTATAATAACTGTCAATCAATCTTCCTATCTTCCTATCTTTCTTATCTCTTATCTGTTCTTCCTATCTTTGATCTGATCTTCCTATCTTTCTTAACCATATGGCACTATTCTATTTTTACTTACTTTCTCTCATCCCTTTGCATTTCTTATATATACTTGACATCTTTTGTAACTGATTCCCTAGTTCGTTCACTTCATCTCTGCTCCGTACTACTACACAGTGTAGAGCCTAGTCAGCCTACTCATCTATATCTCTCTCTCTTTCCTCATCTATATCTCTCTCTCTTTCCTCATCTATATCTCTCTCAATCTATCTGCTTTGTATCTGTTCTCTTAGTGTGTGACTTGGGTGTTTATTTGAGTGTACCAGCAACCTTGACACTTTGTCCTTGTTTTGAAATAACCATATTTCCTGCTTCAATATGAATGACATATCCAATGAGATAAGTGTGTTTGGCATATTTGGGCAATAGAGTGTGTCACGTAATGGAATGAAGTGGGGTTTCTCCTTTGTATCAACTGTCTCAATGTGTAGGGTGCCTTTCCCTTGCGAAGTAAATGTATCAGCATTGGCAGCTTGGATTTGGTGAGTGGGAATAGTCTAGTAGTTGTGTAATTGATCTCAGAGTGGTGACATGTGGGATGACCATCCAGAGTCGAATAGAATTGGTGGTGTATGTTCCAATGCTGTGAAAGCCGCTTCTTCAGCGATATCGGAGCAATCAATGACAGGGAAATCAATGGGATCTTCGATAGATGGGATTTCAATAGCCATCCAGCTTTCTTTGTCACTATCTTCTTTCTTCCTTTCCCTGGCACTTCCTGCTGTTTCCCTGTTCTTTCCGTTCCTCTGTTGTCCCCTATCTTCTCTGTTATCTCTGTTGTTCCTATTGTCTGTATAGTTCCTATTGTCTTTGTGTTCCCTGGCAACATTAGCATGTGGTACATGCTTCAATGAGCAATCTTTGGAGAAATGACCAAGTCTTTCACAGCTGTAACAGTTTGGTTCCTCTCATGTCTGGTTTTGTCCTTGCCAATTACCTCCTCCCGAACCTTGGCCTCTTCCTCTGAAATTTCCCTGACCTCTGAATGATGATCTGCCTCTTCCTCCTCTGCTATTTCCTCTACCTCCATTTCCTCCTCTACCTCTGCCTCTGCCTCGTCCTCTGCCTCAGAAATTATTGTTAGAATAGTTGGCAGAATTTTGAGATTTGGTGTCATGACTAGCATTCTTGCCTTGAGCTTCAGCACGAATAGCTGCTATCAGCATTTATGGTGTTAATTTGGCTGGTTCATCTCTGTAAATGGTGACGAGGGCAGTGACAGTGGCTCAGTATGTGTCAGGAGTCGATGAGATGATAGGGGGAATGTCAATGCCACAATCTGCTAATTCATCCATAATGGCAATAAGTCAATCAAGATGTTAGCTGATCTTAAGAGCTGGGATTGGTACATGTGAGGGAGAAAAGTCACTTTACCAAGCTGGCTTCTGTGAGTGGGTTCTTTGTGTCATATTTGGTTTTCAATGCATCCCATAGATCCTTTGTTGTTGTTTTATTCTTGTATCACCTAAAAATCAAATCTGGCAATATGCTGATGATACCGTTCAAAAGGTCTCCATCCTCCTGTGTCTGTGCTGATGTGGGTTCTGTGGTCAAATACCTGGCATATCCAATAGACTTCACTGCTCTTTCTACCCTAGTGACCCATGTACCCCAGTTTGTGCCATCCTTATTCAACTGGGTCACCTTATCAAATGCCTTGTTGGCCTTGGACATACTGTCATCGTCATCTGAATCTATTTTGTTGTCTGAGTTGGGTGGAGTCAGCAATGGATTAGATGGTGGTTCTGGATCTGAATCTGGATCTGAGGATGAATGACGCAATGGAGGCTGTGATGGAGGTGGTGATGTATCTTTCAATGGTTCTGGGGCCTCTGGTACTGATGATGACAACAGCTGTGGTGCAGCCTGCTGTGGCTGTCCTGGAGGTGGAAATACGAGTGGATTGGGTGGCAGTGGTGCAGTTCATTCTCAATGTCTGTTGATAAGTGGTTCTTGCCCTCTGTTTACTATTCTTCCACAAGGATTTGGGTTTGCTTCTGGTGGTAATGGGATGGAATTATAGTAATTTGAGCAGGGATGTGCTGTCTTGTTGCACTGATAGAATTCTCTGCTTTCTAGGTCCCAAAAACAGTCAATATAATTGTCAAAATTGTATACGTGTGCTTGGTATGTGCAGGGGAGATTTGGTTCTGGTGGGATGTACAGCTGCTGTCTGGGACTGCCTCTTCTGGATTGGTTTCTGGATCCTGATTGTGATCTGATTATCTGTTTGGAGTTTTTGACCCTGGGTGCTGGCGATCTGTGCCTTGAATTGTAGCATTGTGAGCTACTAGTCATACAATGTCGAGAGCTAGACGATGAGATATGCTTAGGCTAGGGTGGGGCCCATAACCTATGAGAATATAATTGAGGATATACAGTAGCTGCGAAAATTGATGCCGCTACCAAATTTGGAAAGTGGCTGTGTTGACATGTCATCCCTCCTTCTCCTCATTGTACCCAGCCTCTACAGCACAATAGAACCTCGTAATACACCTAAGAAAGTTGTAGGCAGCTAGTAGCTACTATTCTCTACCATAATATTAAGAAAGATCTGTGAGAAACTACAGGGTGCTGCCTAGGTTAGGAAAAAGGAATAATAGGGCTGTTCTCAGCACTCCTCCCTAATGAGCTTCCAAATAGGGAGTAAAAAGCTGTCTATAGACTGGAAGAGTCATTCCCTTCCACCCAAATAGAAAACCGGAGCTGTACAATGACTGAGGAAGGCCGTGTATCCACTTCTGGGCTGTATGATTCCTCAGAGAGTGTGGATCAAGTTCCGAGATAGCCAATGAATCTGGGAGCTCTAGAAAGGTGCCTTGAAGATCTATCAGTCAATTCCTAGTAACTAGACACCAGGTTTGAACAGGAAGAGCATTTTACTGTGTCTGCCCATTGCAGTGCTATTGTATCTGTTTTTATGTATCCTTTTCGTTATTATAGTAGGTAATAGCAGTTACTAGCTGCCTACAACTTTCTTAGGTGTATTATGAGGCTCTACTGTACTATAGAGGCTGGGTACGATGAGGAGAAGGAGGGATGACACGTCCACACAGCCACTTTCCAATTTTCGCAGCTACTGTAGACACTTGTCAAACAAGTGAGGCAACAAATCTGATTGAGGCTCTAAATTACATACTGTTAGCTACTGTGGCTGAGTGAGTCAGTAAATAAAACTACATGCTGCATGTGTATAGCTATGTGGTGTAAAGTAGATATAACGATGTAATGTCTGATATCAGTATGAAGTAAAGATAGAGCATAGTGGTGTGTAGGTGGTTCATAGGTGGAACAAGTGGATTGTGTATACTAATGAAGTGGAAAAGAGATATGAAGCTGTTTGTCCAAATATAGATCAATACAAAATTCCAACAGTAAATTATTACGAGGCCCCTTAGGGACTCGTTCTTAGTGTGGCCATGGAATTTGGATATACGCTTTTCTCAAGATTTACTTCCTAATCCCTGGCTCGGAATCTGAAAGAAGTCGGTACCAAACAGTTGACAGCGCTCATTTAGTGCTCACCACTCACTTTCTTTTGAGCCTCATCATTGCCACACGCAATGGTGGCATACATTTCCTTCATTGGGTAAAGAAGAAAAAAAGCACTTAACTTTAGTCATACTTCTGTATCCCCCTCAGGCTGATGACTGTCAGATGCGAACTTCAACTCAATCAACAGTGAAAGCTTGACACTGAGAGAACTAAGAGAGTTTACCCGACGTTGATACGAGTGCTCGCGATCCCCGACTCCAACCGAAGGGAGGAAGAGGGAGTGTCCAACCGAGTGGAGCTGCTGTCACTGCCGAGCGGAGTTTGAATCTCGCTGGAGATCTCCGGAAGATGTCCATTTTTCTACTACCTGTGCAACAGCAAGAACTCGTCGTCGGCTTCTTTCAAGCTGTGTATTTGCTGCTCATGGTGAACTATTTCACGGTATAGCACACACCAGTACCAGGCTGTACGCGCAGTTCTTGATGATTGATAAATTGATCCACGGGAACAGCTTTCATGTGACTTGTTCCTAATTCTCCGTCGTTCTCCGCGATTCCATAGCAATCATTGGATTGGAAATTGGAAAAAAAAATAGTTATATATCAATCCGTCTCATCTCAGAATTCATTCATCACCATCTGCCATGAGACTCGTTGATTACCTTCGTGAAGCTGCTGCTGCTGATCCTATCTTTCTTTCTCTTCCAACTGAGAGTCTGTCTCAATATTTGGAACGACTGCCTGTCCTGGACCTTTGTCAAATACAACGTCGAATTGATCGCTATGCGCCCAATAAACAACTGAAACATACGCGAGCTGAACAGATTGCTAGATTTGTTGTTGACAATTTCTCTATGAGTAACACCGAATTGTTACCTACCGCTGAGCATCAATACCATGCAAAGTACCTGTTTGTAGACCAGAAACTCGGACCAGGCTTTAGTCATCTCCTTGGGGAGAAGGTGCTGTACGCTGTAATCCGACCTGATGTGTATGCAGATCGCGATCATTGGCTTCTGAGTGATCACAGTGCTGACTTTATTAGCTGTTCATTTGAGTCGCTGGATTATCTCCCTCAACTTGTCATGACAATCCTGGTCAAAACGAGAACGAGATATGAAAGTGTTGAATACCGGATTCACACTCAAGATTTTCAAAGTCAATCAAAAGTTCTCTCAGATGTCATATCCCGATTTTTTGCTGCTCGCATGAAGATGTTGTCAAGTTTATGTCATAAAGATCTCGCTCAAATGTTTTTGTTTTATTATCCTGATACTTCTTGTTTTTCTTTTCCCTCTGAAGATCAATTTTCGATTATTCGCAAAGTTCTTGCTCGCACCTTTGGCCCAATTACTGATAGGTTGTTTGAATATGGCGATGACAATCACATTGTTTCAGAAGCACAACTGCAACATCTACGTGCTCCTACATTTGATCAACCAGATTTGTGCATGCTGGATTTCTCGGAACAAAGAGAGAGCTGGCCTCAAGAAGTACCCCTCTCTACTATATTGAGCTGCATGTCCGCTTACCGTCAGAAAACCATCTATGTCCCTCCTCGATGTTGTGCTTGTTGTGGTTGTGATGACTTTGAACACTCAGGCCAGTTTATCGCTGTATCTGATTTTCCTAGTCTTGCACTGTTGAAACAAGTTGATCCTTTTATCAAGTCTCATGCTTTGAATGACGATCTCCACAAATACGAGTCTCACCAAAGAACATGACCTCTCCAATATCTGTGTCGTCACTCCGAACGTTCTCAACGCAGACGGCGTCATTGTCCACCCTTCTGAGTATCACAATGTCTTCATGCCTGGCACACAATTTGCCGTCGTTTTTTGGGTCCGATTGTAAGTTTGTCTCAGCCTAATACCTCATTCACTCAACTGATCTTCCCTTTAGTGCCAATTTTGGTACACCAACCGGTCACCTCAACATATCCATGCTGCACGAACTTCCGTCAACTACCGCACAGCTTCACAAATTCTATGATGTTATTTTCCGCGATTACCCTAACTCACCTCCATCTCCGTGCAAGCGTCTTCATGGCTCTGAAAACGGTCACTCCAGCTCCGATGAAGCTCTGTCCCCTTCTAAAAAATTGAAGGGAGGTGCCAAAAACACTCATGCTGGTCGTTCTTCATCTACCAAAGCTTCAAAAAGTTCTAAATGATGTTTGACTTTCTTTACTTATTTTCCTCACCTACTTACTTAACTTTGTGATTCCGTTTCTCATTTTTGGTTCCCGATGTTGTGGACTTGTAATTGTAAACCTTTAACACTTCTCGTTTCTCTTCCTCGTCTATCTTCTGCTTCTCATAAACCTGTAACACTACTTATTTCTGTAGTGAATGTCTGTACAACTACTTTGTTATAAAACATATCTGTAAATAAAGCGAGTCTGCCTATCCCCAACTCCGGACTGAAGGGACAGGAGGAGGGACGTGTCCCACTGATTGATCAACAAATTCAGGTTCTGAAACTTTAAACGGCGATTCCGGCATGAGGTCATTCTTTTCTACAGTGTTCCATTGCCTTCTACGCTTTACCACCATGACTCTCTCTCAATGCCTCGGTCTTGCTGCCAGCGCGTGCCCATTATTCCTTGCTCAACGTTGTCAGAGCTCTTGCAACTTTTGTCTGCTATCGACCTATTGCATCTCCACCAGCGTGTAGTAGACCATACAGCTCCGAACAAGCAATCTAAAATATTGAGAGCTTGTTTCAAAGCCAATGTTATTGCCGAAAAGCTACTTTATTCAGAGAATTTCGTCTACAGCTTTCAGTTTTATATTCAATGGTTCAGTCTGGGTGCTGTCAGAACTGATCAATTCATTCCGACTCCAGATGTAACCAACAATCATCACAAATCCTAATTTTTGATCCCATTGATTTGTATCGACCGCAGTTTCTGGAGGAATGAGATTGGTGGCCTGAGTTTGAAGACATGGAGAGTAATGGTCCTATACTGCGGAGTGTTAATTGGTCAATTGCGTGGGCTGCTTTATGGTGCATGAGTGGAAATGTTTTTGGAGCTACGCTGCTAGTAGTGAGTACTAGTACTGTCAGGGTCCAGGGAACTTGCATATATGTCTGACCCAGTTTAACACCGTGACTGAATGACTTGATTTTCGAACCTCAACTTCAATTGGGCTTACAACGGAGTCGGGGGTGGCGCACCTGTGCGCCGTTGAGATCGACAAGCCTCAAAGGTGGGCGGCTGGCGCCTGCCAGTCTGAGTGTTAATGTTCGGTATATGCCGTGATGCTGCCAGCCCGAGCCTATAAATTTTTTAGATTAATTGTTATTTAAAGAATTGTTTACACTAAGCTAATCGCAGGTGAGTGATTCGTTTGCCAGTAACACCATTCCAGCACCTGAACACAGGCGAAAAACAAGGGGTGGTCGTCTCCTGCTGTAGTTGCCCACTACAGTAGCGTATAGCAGCTCATTGGCTCGCTGGGCACTGTCGGATGCATTTTCGCCCGCTCGGTCACGTTCCACCAGATGTGGAAAGCTTAGGCGGAAGCAACAGGAAGAGGTCTCACCTTTTGCTTCCTCCACTCATTGGCTGCTGTACCTCAGTGCGGTTTCCCGCTTTACTTCTTGCTTGTTTTACTTATTGGTTTGGTGTACTTAGTATTACTGTTCAGTTTCGAGTACCCTCCCACCTCTCCTCTTCTCGTGATTATGATTGTCAATATGTAACATTTCTCAATTTATGTACTTGTTTAGCTTTATGATCTGTCATATGTCTCTTCATTACTGTACCTCCCTACCCTCCCTCTGTACTACTATAGCCATCGCCTGCACGCGCAGTGGCTGCAATCAAGTTTTTTCTTGGCCGCCGGTGGTGAAGCAACCCCGGCGGTGCTTTTGGCTAATCATAAGCTCGAGAAAAAACAACCGTTCACGATTGACCCGTAATACTGCCGTATCAGTACCCGTCCTGTATCGTACAAGCTTCCAGATGAACCCCTACGAATATGGGGATGGGTACACCATACCAGTACTGGACCCGTAAAAATACGGGCATACCAGTATTACTGGTAATAACGAGGCCCCTAAATGTCGAAGGTGAAGGTCTGGACTGGGTCTAGCGGAAAATGCCGGTAGGACGGCTTGGCATAGCCACAGCTGCAAAGCGGCGTTTATAAGAACGAGTTACGAGGCCTTAAGGCTGAGTTACAAGGCCTTTAGGCTGAGTTAATTTATGTCGTAGCGACCTCCCAGATCTTTTCCACGGGTTCAATCTCCCACCCCTAAGTCGGTCTCTACTCTTGCCGACAACCGAGGTCTAGACTTGGTCTAAGTCAGGTCCGTTGATGTCGAGGCATGATGTCATGCCAGCGTGTCAACCCGTGGTTAATCACCGTCGCTTCACTTCCAACCCCTCCCTCAAGCAAACCAGATCCAATGGAATTGTTATTTGTGAAGAGATAGAAGAAAGACGAAAATGCAAGGAAGAAACTAAAATAATGACCTGGTACATGTATTTTCAAATCCCTTTACGTTGACGTGTCTAACTTACTGATGGTTACAGGTGTTGAATTTAACGTTCGAAAGAAATCAAGAGAGAGAATTTCCGAGCAACAAAAAGGTGAATTCAAATAGGCAGGGAACCCGTGGCAAGCGCACGACGTTCCCAAATCGTACATCAGTATATAAGATATGTAAATAGGGGTTTTCTTAATTAATCGTACAATACTTAGGGGTGTCGATGTATCACCGAGCTTCCGAGCTCATCAACGGAAACTCCAAATCCAACAACAGGTGCTTGAACCAACTATGCCTATGGCGCAGCAGGTACCACCAACCTCACTGCCTCCTATCCCCATCTCTCCCCTCAATGTCTCAAGCTTATCTGGTCCAGATGGCAAACTCAATCTAGCGTGTGCGACAGGTAAACTAGGCATACTGTCTGTGGTTACAGGAGGCAAATACATGGAGGATCTAGACTATTTTTTCTGAGTGGGAATGACTGATAGTGTTGAAGGGTATTCAGAGTCTGGCTGCTGCACCGAGGGTGATGGATTTTTTGGAGGAGAGCAAGGAGATAAAAACTGAATCATGGTGCGTTTCTGATATTTGACTTTTTTGTCATTGTTACACATTCTTGTACTACTTATTTTTCATTCCCCTTACTCATCCTTCACTTCTACAGGTGGTTGTCAAGTCGATGGCACACTCTGGTCCGCCGTCACTCTTGACAGGATCCTCAAGTCACAGAGATGCTAGCAGCAAGACTTGAACACAACCCCTGATTTGGTGAGTCTTGTTCTTATCTCATGCATCTTTCATTATATCACTCACTATGCCGCATTCTACTTGCCTCATTTATATCCGGCTCTCTTTGCATCAAACGCTCAACATACCGTGTCGACATTAATTTTCGTGCCAACACTCTTCCCATTCCATGTTCTCTTCAATGCAGGTATCTGCAGTAATATCATTAAAGGTATCTGTAGTGTACATATTGATATTTTCCACTTTTATATCCTGACTATCTAGTCTGATGCATATCATGCAGACAGATTTCAGTCATTTTGCTGTCAGCTTTTTGTATGTTTGATTACAATAATATTATGATATAGTATTAGGTTATGAGGTATCGAACAACAACGCTCCATGTACATGAAATAGACTGGAGCACGGAACATCCACCAATATGAGTTATAGTGCATTTACTAGCAGTGGCTAGTACAGGGGTTTGTTCTAGGGCTGGGAACCGTACCTGTATACGGGTACGACCGTATAAAATACGGTCGTATTTTTTACGGACATGCTGAACCCGTACCGTATGCCTTGCAGAAAAAGTCCTCGACGGTACGGGTACGGGTCGTATACCGTACCGTATACCGTACTTACGGTCAGTGAATAAAAAATCCATCATCAGTCAATTTCAGGCATGAAAACAATTGCGTACCTTGAGTATATTTCATTGATATCTCAGGTCTGCATGTGCGTGGAGAAACATTCCTATTGAGGTATCACCGGGGTCAGAAGAGGCAACGAATTCCCATGAAATGATCCAGCTTCTGTCCTAGAGTAAAGCAGAACAATGCAGTCAGTCCCAACGGCAACCCAAAATGTCGTCCCCGCCTGCACTGGGACTCACTATTCCCTTTTTGGACGATGTCACAGTCACGTGGAAGCGTTACACTTGCCATATAAGGCTAATGTGTCACCTACCCGTATCACGGTCATAAAGACCGTATTCGGTACGGTCTGATACGGGTCAGACCGTACCATATACCGTACCGTCCCAACCTCAGCTTGGAGTGGACACGGTACGGATACGGACCCGTATGTACGGTACCCGTACTCCGTAGATGTACGGGTACGGCGCCCAGCCCTAGTTTGTTCTACTGCGGTAACACACCCTACCCCTCTTATATGACACTGCTGATGTGATGTATACAACACATTAGACTTGAAAGGGCCTCGTAACTTGCCACGCGAAGCGATGGCTTTTTACCCCAGTTAATTTATGTCGTAGCGACCTCCCAGATCTTTTCCATGGGTTTAAATTCCCACCCCTGTTCGTTGGCGCTCGTCAAGCGCTCATCTGGAATCGTCGAGACCCATGACGTCATTCACGGCATCCTCGGAGTAACGCGAGGCCCTTAGGGCTGGTCTCTATCCTTCCTGACAACCGAAATGTCTAGACTCGGTCTGGACTGGGTCCAAAGACTGTTTGACGTCGATACATCATCACTGCGTCAAGTACCTCTCTCAGTCTGCAACCGTCGCATCCATTCCTCAGACTCCTCCTGACTTATCATCAGTGCCCAGTAGAAGAGCTGATGTACAGGTTTACTCAATACTATGTGTTTTCTCTTACCTAGGCTCTACATGGAAGATATAATGTATTATATGAAAGTGATTCTTGCTGCTGGGGCCTCGTAACTTGCCATGCGAAGCAGTGGCCCCTTACCCCAGTCCCTTAAAAGGGTCTCGTAAGTACATGCTTGAGCCACGGGTTGGTCTTCCTAATCCTAAATTCATCTGAGCATTAAATATTGGGTGAAATAGTGAGCTATCAGGGTTCCTGTTCGGGATCCGAGTCACGAGGAGCTTCATACTTACTCCAAACATCAAACTCAAACGGCAAGAGCACTGACGGAAGTAGTACAATGCCCATTAATAGGTGCGCAGTTAATTTATACAAACTTTTGTGGAACGAAATGGTGCGATGCCATCCCACTTACGACGGAGACAATGGTAATTCCGCCCCTTGTCCCGATGACTGCTCGGTTGATTTGATCCAGAAATTTTTTGTCGAAGGTGGGTGTATTCTGAGACTTGTTGTAATCATTCCCGAGCAGCAGAAATAGACCTGTACCCTGCCAGTGTACCCATGACTGAGAATGCTGATGTGAACTGGACGAGATCCACTCAAGGGGCACCAAGTACCACCAATAGATTCAGTAAAGATAGTCATAGCACCCAGAGAGGAGGGACCATGGCGCCATGATATTCTCCCTTTGATGGATACCGAGCAGAGTATTCTTTGTCTTCATCATGATTAATCATTCTACAGATACTGCCACCGATGGCCGTACTCTCAGGAGTTAAATAGGGTGGCCTTGCTGAGGTAGACAGCCTGCCTCTTCTCATGACTTCTCCCACCAATAGTACAGCTACCCTAGGAGCGCAAGGCCTAGGAGTCTTTCTAGGTGCTCAAGAGCTCGGCATCATCCTTTCATCGGTGCTCTATGGGGTTGTCATTATTCAGTCATACAAGTACTATCAAGCCTCCTTCAAGAAGGACAGCGCGCTGTTAAAGACAACGGTATGTGGCATTGCTCAAAGTAATGACTTAAACTTCATGACCGATCGCCCAACTGAAGGTAGCCGTTCTCGGGTATGTATTGCTGGTATTAGTTGTCCAAAAATTTAATAGCTATTATAGCGCCCTTCAGACATTTCATACGGTCCTTCAGTGGATATATCTGTATCAGATGACGATCAGGTCTTTCGGTCAGATAGAAAAACTCGACGAGGTTAACTGGTCGTTCATAGTATCTATGCCTCTAACCACTATAATTGCCGACATAGTTCAGGTGTGTATCCCAATTAAAGAAAAAGGAAGGTCATTGGCCTCAATCCCTTACACAGGCATTCTTTGCTCATCGAGTTTCACGCATATCGGGATGGGGCTACTATAAGGCAATCCTAATTCCAATATTGATAGTTCGAACTGGCTTCGCAGTTGCAGCTGCAGTGGTGACCATCAAGAAACCCTTGCTTTCAGACTTGACGAGGGACTTTCTATGGCTTATCATATCTGTGTTCACGATGGGAGCTGCTATTGACGTTGTGAACACAATTTTGCTATGTACTTTCATGGAAAAGAACCATAATCCTCTGCTAAGGTGGGTAGGACCCATAGGATCGAAGTCAAAGATTAAAAGTACTTAACAATACTACCGCGAACAATCGGGGACAAAATAATCACTTGGACGATTGGCAAGTACCTCTTCATTCCTATCTATCTCACTTGAAGCTCATATCACTACTTAAGAAACGGGATTAATCACCAGGTGGAGATGATTTGCTACTCCAATAAAGACTCTAGACTGAGGCTTGTATTTAGCATTTACAGCGTCTTGACTTCTGCCTTGGTAAGCATACATCTACCGGGAATTTTCAGTAAATGTTCACTAACTTAAACTTACAGATAGGCTCTGGTCTTCCAAAGCATCAACTCTATCAGTGATTCTGACACCATATTTCACAGCCCTAGGGTTATTCTTCTGGTTACAAACTGCAAAATGTGAAGGTCCCTTTATCCAGTTCTGACAATCACCTTCCACTGATGATTCTCAGTATATTCCAATTCCATTCTATCATCGTAGGTGTTCCAGTTCAAAAAGCCAAATAAAAACCCGGTGATGGCTCACTAAATTCCTTTCACTCAGACTGAATGGCAGGATTTCTCTGAGCACTGCTCAACCTGCAGCACATGTCATTCCCTCCAGTGTGGGACAGAGAAGGGGCAATTCAGGGCCTGTGAGTAACTTGGTGTTATTTTCCAGAAGTAAAAGGCTGATGAATGATGAATTCCCTGTTAGCATAATCTCGAAGTGCATGTTGAGATGGGTGTACAGTCCAATAAAGATGACACTCTCCTGAAGGATTTGTAGGTCTTGTTCAGTTAGTTCTGCTCATATGTCTGAGCTGTCTTCGCAGTTAGCAGCTCAGGAATCCCATTTCCGCTGTTCACTCTGATTATTTGGTCTGCTATCTCCGTGTATATTGTGACACTGGATGTACTTATATATCGTGTGAATATTTTTTATAAAGGAGATGTGAGCCAGCACTGTTTGTGTGGCAATGACGGGGGCCACCAAGGAGTGAGTGGCGAGCGCTAGATTGTCAAAGCAGTTGACCAGGGTCTATAGTTAATAACCGTTATTAAATATTTAAATATTTAAGGCGTAAGGCCTCCCTTAATCAAGCCTTTAAGGAGAACACTACCAGTGGTACGTCGTCGTCGCATTACCATCAAGTGCCCTTTCTGACCCCTGAATCCATCAAGAAATCGTGTCCGGAACTTACGGGTGGTTTTGATTGGTTGTACAACCAAAATAACCCCGAAAGTTCACCAGTGTACTGGGAAAAGGTGCCACTGCTTTGCATGGCAAGTTACGAGGCCCCTTTCTCTCAACAAAGTCTACCAATACCAAAGTTTTATTCCAAAAAAATGAATCAGAGGGATTAGGGCGAGCTAGGTACTGGGGTCCATCTGAACAGCAGATTTATACAGAGGAATGAAGGTGGAGCAAATGGTGGACCAGGGCATTGGGTAAGATCAAAGCAAGAAATACGACCGCGACAGCTGATGATGCTCTCTCGGAATAGCAGCATTACGAGGCCCTTTAGGCCGAGTTAACTTATGTTGACCCCCCAATTGAGTACCAAAGGTTCTCACGGGTTCTAACTTTTACACGCCACCTCAGCGCTCCGAAGTGCCCGAACACTGCCATTTCAACCGACGCTCAATACGATCTAATTGCTCCGTCTTCGTACGCGAGTCGACGGGCATGGAGAGGCAAGGATGAATAGGCAAAACGCGGCGACCCCAAAATGGAGCCAACCGAAAAGAGAAGTGACATTAGGATGTGGATAAGCGCTATGGAGCCTAAGGAGGAAAATAGGGAAGGGAAGGGAGGGTGAAGGAAATTATATGGATGTAGGAAATCAAAGTTTAGAACGTGTAAAAGTTGAAGTAGATGGGGGAGTTGGAGGTATGGAAGAGGGGGAAATAGTAGGTAAAGCCCAATGCCCTGAAACAGCAACAATGGGAATAAAATAAATACTAATGAGCGGGATGACCAAAAAGGAGGGCATGCAGGACTACGGGGTTCTTACGGATATATATCTCGAAAGTATGTGAACTCCACCTCCCCGCGGCCTGGATGAGATGTGGAGAAACACCACTCTGCGCCATTGATGTGGCACCCCCTGCGCGCATTGAATGTCCCGAGATGTTGGCGTTAGGGAAAAACATCTTTAATCTCTTGATAAACCAATCGCGCGTGGGGATTTTGCCGTTTGAACAGATCCAGAGCTCGGGGCGTAGTGGGAAAAGATGGTCTCGAGAGTCAAGGTATGAAAGGAAATGGGGAGTAGGGTTTGAACGACGGGTGGTGGTTTGTATGATGACGAGGTTGCCCTCAAAGAAATGATCCGCTTTATGGCCGGGAAGGAATAGGGAGTACTGGTCCGTATCACTGGTGTCAACGGAATGGCGCATCATAGTTTTTCGACGGTTGATCAAGTGTTTGTTTGTAGGGTCCGTTATCTCCCCTAATCGAAGGAGTCCGTGAAAACCCGTTAGCACCATCGCTTTGAATAGGAAGTCGTCATGGGATTGAGAAGATGAAAGGGAATTAATGATGATCTCGAGTTGGTCATGGGATAGGGGAAGTTTTCTATTGATTGGGGTGCCCCATCAACGTAAGCAACCAGTCATGGTGCGTGTCACCAACGATGAATTCCGTGCCTGCCATGCATCGGGAAAATGCACCTCGAGTTCGCTAACGATGCCCGAGAGATAATTGTTGACGGAACGAGGGTTGATGTGCGCAGACATGAACACAGCATACATGCTGAGGGTCTCGGGAGTGGGAATAATGGGGAAATCATGGATCTTGCAAAAAGTAAGGTAGGAATTAAGAGCAGAAGAATAAGAAGAAGAGGAAGAGGTATCGATGGATAGGCCCAGACAAACAGATCGTTCGTGAATCAGCTTTTCTAAGCTCCAAGGCTCACGAACGGGTTGCCTGGAAGTTGCTGAAATAGATAACACCTTGCCCCCAGTGTCCATCGCGGGGGTATAGAAGGTCGTAACAATGCCAAAAAATTTCAGAAAGTCATAAAAGAAGAAAGAAAGAGAAATAGATCGTGATCGAAGAGGGGAACAGTCCATGTAATGATCAAGTAGAAAGGAAGAGCGAAATTAAAGAAAAGACAGTCCGATCAGGGGAAATTAGAAGGAGCAGAATTAAATGAAACGAATTAGTGTGGACAGGAACGAGATTATTTACGGGGATTCGTGATAGGGGCAGTGGGTTTGGAGGGGAGAGTGGAAGGGAGAGTAGAAAGGGAAGACGTGGATTTTGATGGGAGATGGGGACAGTTAGGACTCTTGTGACCAGGTAAGTACGTCATAAGTCCTTTCCCTCTGCTGTCGACGACTACAGGCCCAACCGCGACGAGCTTCAGACGTGTTTTCCTTCCCTCAGCAGCCATCGAAAGTCACCAAGCGCCGCTCTCTGAATCAGTATGGCATCCTCCACCCAATGAGTCCAAGGTCATTTATAATTAAAGGCGTCGTTACATTGAGATATTGGGCTCTATTTGATTTTTTACTGCATACGAAACCATTTTACTTATCCAATAATGGGCCTCGCAATTTGCCATGCGAAGCAGTGGCACCTTTCCCCAGTTGGAGATGTAACGGTGACAGTCAATGTAATAAATCATTAGAGGCGTAGATGATCATGTTTTATCGCAAACATCACTGGGATTGCATCTGGACACAAGATTTTTGCGTCCACCCGTGCGTCCAAGTGCGTCCAAGTGCGTCCAGCCTTGGATGAAGGAGATGTGGGCCACCACTCCGTGTGGCGATGACGAGGCCCAAAAGGAGTGAGTGGGAGCGCTAAGTGAGCGCTGTCAACTGTTCGGTACTGGCTTCTAAGATTCCGAGGCAGAAATTAGTGGACATCAGCAAAAGCCCAGTTACATATAAAGGCGTTTGGGCCCTTGCCATTGCTGTAAAGTATTTAGTCATGAATAAATGATTTCGGTAGCTTTAAAAGGTTTGAAAATGATTTAGATACCTTTTAAAGGTTTGAAAATGATTTAGATACCTTTTAAAGGTTTGAAAATGATTTAGGTACCTTTTTAAAGGTTCAAAAATGATTTAGGTACCTTTTAAAGGTTCAAAAATGATTGAGGTACCTTTTAAAGGTAACTAAATGTTTGGTAACATTTAGAAGGCGAGTAAGGATTTAAGCTGTTGCCAGTGTATTCAATGACATGGGCTATGTAAATTCCAAGTCCTGTTTGCAAGGTCAATAATCAAGTATGGCCTTTTCAAAGTCAAAGGATGCTCATACACACCTTGGAATACCGACCAGAGTGTAAGTCCTTCCCAAAGGCATCACAAGCATTAAGGCATTTTCAAGCCATTAGATGAGCCCTCTTTGCAAGGTCACCAATTCATAACAATCTTGCAGTGTCGCGATCAGGGATTGACGAAGCACAGGGAGCCTTAAAATAGCGACTCCCCTCAGTATATTTCTATCTAAAGAAGCTCTGCAACACATACAAGTACAAAAAACTACAGTACAAAGGCTAGCAGGGAGACATTCAAAACCCTGTGGGAAAAGTTGCCACTGCTAGGTGAGAAGCATCTACTATGTACTACTAGTAGGAACAGAGAAAAGAAAAGAAAAACGACCGCTGAATCAAAAACCCTTTGCATTTCGCCCGATAGGGGAAAGTCCAACTCTACGAGGTCCAGTCCGAAGTCCAACGTCCTAGATCGAGCGCAATAGTAGTAGCCCAGCGAGATGAACCATTTCTGAACGTCCTACAGACGAGCATACACCCTGTTAGTCAGTCCACCAGCTCTTTTGGGCGACTCACCAAAAACAGAAAGCTGGTCCGCAGTTGCCGCGTGCTGTCGCCGGTACTAGGAGTGAGGCGTCGATGTCAAGAGAGGTAGTGGTGGTGAGAGAGTGCTGGAGAGTGTAGAAGAGAGCGTCAAAGATCTGCTGAAGGTGCGAAGTGTCTCATATAGTACTACTATGAGGCATTCCCGAAGTCAAGAGAACTCGACGATCTATAGACATAGTACGAGGTTAGTATCAAGATGGGTGAGTACATACCTTTAGATTAGTCATGGGTCCGGGGACAACGAGAAAACGATGCTTGATATACTAGTACCAGGGAGACGTTAGACCAGAGTCGATAGGGAAAATTGAGAGACAAGAAAGATGATGACGGGAATTTCAGGCGAGGTCGAGACCATATGCCAAAGCAGCAGCAGTAGTAGGTTCGTTGATAACACGAAGGACGTCGAGACCAGCAATAGTTCCGGCGTCTTTTGTTGCTTGACGCTGTGCGTGGTTGAAGTAGGTGGAGACAGTGATGATGGCGTGGCTAAAAAAACTGGTTAGGAAAAGTAAACCGCGTCAAAAATCATTTTGACCTTTTTGTTTAAGAATTGCTCAGCAGTATCCCTCATCTTCGTTAGTACCATTGGTGACAATTCCTCGGGTGACTAATGATGACGACGGAGATTTCAGGCGATGAAGGATAGGAGAACCACGGGGGAGCCATGAAACAGCGACTCTTCTGGGTTGCAAGAGGCTCTGCAGCGCTAAGGAGCCTAGGAGTGTACGAGATGGT